>VMDO01002838.1:0-79108 GCA_007922755.1 Pedetes capensis
GCGTCTTACATATTTCGGACATGTAGTCAGGAGAGAACAATCCCTGGAGAAGGACATCATGTTTGGAAGAGTGGCAGGTCAATGCAAAAGAGGAAAACCCTCCACCAGATGGATTGACACAGTGTCTGCAACAATGGGCTTAAACATAAATAAGATTGTTTGCCTGGCACAGAATCGGCAAGTGTTTCGATCTGCTGTATATATGGTCGCTATGAGTTGGACTCGACTCGACGGCACCTAACAACAACAATAACAACAGTCAAGAAGAATTTGTCATAGTTGCTCCATTGCAATCCTACATTTACCTGGTAATTACCAATAATCTATCTCCTTCACTGTTATAAGCTCCATGAAAAAAGAAACTGTGACTATTTTTGCTCATCAGTTGTCTTTAGATTACACTATATTAATAAGCACAATGCAATGCTGATGTTCATTTGAATGTTTTGAATAGATAAATCCTTTTTCAGAAGGAATACCCATATAAGCCTCCTAATATAAAATAATGACTTTGCAAAGTAGTCCCTAGCCTCAAGAAACTTATTTATATAATCCAGGATACAATTCTATAAAAAAATATATATTGGAGTTTGTATAAAGTATTTTATATCAAAAGACACAGCATCTTTTTATAGTTATACCAAACAACATTTCATTTGTTAGATGAAAATCTCTGTGATTTCACTTTGTATAAAAAGCTTTATAAGTTTTATTTCACTACTGTATTCAAATGAAATAACATGATTTCTTATTAAGTTTAAGAACTATTCCATAATGTAAATGCTTTTATATTAATATTATAAAATTATGTCTTCAGATAAAACTAGAATATGAATATTGTCTCCAGTCATAGAGTCCAATTAATTGTAGGCAATGATGCTCACATTTGGGTTGATATTATTCGGAGTTAAGTTATAATGAATATTCCAGGCTTTCTAAGGGGACTGATGAAGAGGAACAGCAAGTGAAGGAAGCAGGAAGGAGGTGGGCAGTAGGTGAACTTGAGATGAAAATTGCCTTTTTAATTTTATTCTGGATCTTATTTGAAAACTACTGAAGTTGTTCTCACATTCTTTCTATATGCTACCTCCACATAGAACATCAAAACTAGTCACTTAAATTTTTAATAACCATTTTGGATCCACAATCCATAATTCTTTAACTATTTTACACATCTTATAATCTGAATTTAACATGTCTAATATAACAGATCTATGAGAGAATTTATAATATGCTCTTTTCTGCTTTTCTGTTTTTCTTATGGTGGCTTAACTTTTTGTGTATATATTATAATGTTTCACTGAGCTTTCTTTATGGGACCTACAAGCATGGATTGAGGATGCACTCCTCTAGAAAAAATATTACTTTGGCTTCTTTGAGATGTCTTAAGATGTAACCAACCCTGTTCCGTGTATGTTGCTTTCTTGGTTTGGAATTTTCTGAACCTGGCAGATAGTATCTAAATCCTGAACCATATAAACATAAGGCTGTGATTATAAATTCTCAGGAAGCCATATTCTCTCCTCAATCTTTAGCCAAAATATACAACGTTCTTTCCTTTTCTCATGAGTAGATCTTCTACATTATTACTCTTTAAAGGATTTATCTTTGAGTTTTATTTTTAACTCCTCACCTTGCAGAGGACCAAGGCCTTGATTTTTTCTCACATTCAACTGTCAGAAACCAAGGTTGTAGCATATCCAGCTGCTCCAACAAAAATATCTTAAAGTAGGTGGGTTATAAACAACATCATTTGTTTCTCACAGTTCTGGAGGTTGGGAGGTCCAAGCTCAGGGCCAGCAGATTCCATGTCTGTTAAAATCCCATCTCTTCAGAGATGGTACCTTCTCTGTGTTCTCATGGTGGTAGAAGGAGCCATGATTCCTTCAGTCTTCTCATAAGGATGGTAATTCTATTCATGATGATTTTGCTCCTATAACATAATCATCTCTCAAAGACCCTCACCTACTAATACAATCATGTAGGGTGCAGGATTCCAACATGTGAATTTGGGGGGACAGGACACATATTCCAGGGATTCAAAGTGAACCTGAACCTGAACTCAATCCCTGAACCCATTCCAATTCAACCATTTTTTTGTAGTGTAAACATGTAATAACTGCAGCCGTAGCCCTGTGGCATCCAGTCCCGTCAGATCTCAGAAGCTAAGCAGGGTTGGGCCTGGTTAGTACTTGGATGGGAGACCACCTGGGAACACCAGGTGCTGTAGGCTTGGGAGACGGACCTGGCAACCCACTCCCCGCCAAAAATCAATCCGCCATTGATAACCCTATGAACAGCAGAGAAGCACTAACAATAGTGTTTCCCTTGTTGTATGTAGGCTTGTATGAGTCAGATACCGACTCAATAGCACCTAACAACAACAACAACATGTAATAATACTTGTGCATAAGTTTAAATACTATTTGTGGATGGCAAGGCTTCAAACCAGTCCCAGCCTGAATCCTAGACCTGTTCCAGTTCAATCATTTTTTTAAAAATATTTCTGAACCTGAATCTAAATGTAGTGAAAATTGGGTTTTAGTTCAGCTTTTTTTTTTTTTTTTTTTTTTTTTTTTTTTTTTTTTTTTTTTTGTATCATTAGCTATTTAAAAATTGGGAAAAAAAGGCATTGAAAAAAATTTGTCTATCTACACACAGGATTATAATTTTAAACCAAATCTGATCTCAACCTGAACCCTCTAAATTTTAGCATATTGAACCCACACCCAAACTTGAACCCAATTTTTTCTCAGGTTTGAGTTCCTGAAATATTCAGACCATAGCATTCCAGCCCTGGCTGGGGACCACAGGAGGAAGTGCAGAAAGCACAGTGCAGGCAACAGAGCCTCAAGGAAGGGTGGGGCAGCAGATTTTGAAGTCCCACTGATGTTGTTGTTATTAGGTGCCCTCCAGTCAGTCCAATTCATAGGGACTGATGGCTGATTATTTTGGGATTGCTTTGGGGGTGGGCCGCCATGCCTTTCTCCCATTTGTGTAGTGCTGGGTCTCACAACCCCTTCTTTGACTCTGTTCTACTCCCAGGTGCATCCATTCTGGACCTATGATGGGGATGGTAGCCCTAATGATTTCTGAATTGCCTTTGGGTTTTGTTTGTTTGTTTTGTTTTTTCTCCATTCTGTTGGACAGTAGATCCTGGTTTCTGTTGAGATGGGTGACTAATCTCATCAGATGGTCATTTAACCAGATCTTTCAAGTTTTGTCTTGAACATGCTTTCTCATTCTTTACAAAGGGAGAAGGCTGCAATTTTACTAATTCTTATGTTCTACTTCCCTTTTATTAATAATTTGGTCTTTAAATCAGCTTTTTCTTCTCATACATTAAGCATTCAAGAGGAACTAGGGATCTTCCATGATGCAGGCTAGTCCTAGAAAGTTAAGAGGAGTAATGTTTATGAACTGAACATAAAGAGATACAAAGTTCATCATTTTAAGAAGAGAGAGAACATGAGAAGAGGCAAGGTCACTTGAAAGCTTGAAAATGTGTTCATGGAACTTTAAGAAGCTGACAACAAACAGAACAATATCAAATATGCAAAGATTATATATATATTTGAGAGCACTTTTTTATGAAAGTGGCAGTTCGCATTCACTGAGCACATGCTGTATGTCTGGTAGTATTATAAGCGCTTCACATGGAGCAACTCATTTTGTTCTGTCAACAATTCTATACAGTGTGTACTATTATGATTCCATTTTACAGAAGGAATAACTGGTTAAGTAACTTTCCTGAGGTTATAGAGGTACAGGTGGGTGATCCAGGACTCTAGTCCAGCCATTCTGACAGCAGAGCCTACCTACACCCTTCACTTCTGTGCTTCATGGCTCACAGGGAAGGCTGGATTTAATCTAGAGGGTTTAATCAAAGCTACTCATTTTTAAGAAAGCTGAATTTATGAATAAACTTTATTTTCTCCTTAAATTGTATGTACCACAAAAATGTACTCATTCTTGTTCAATTTATTTCATTAAAGTTTACCCTTCTTTGAGGAAAATGTGTGATTGAATGGATGCCCTTTCAGTGGTGTCTTGGACTAGTTCATAAGAGCCAATTTGTACATTTTCAGGATTTTTCCAGTTATTAAATATAACCATTATTAAAATTATATAAACTTACATTAAATGAATTGTTTGCAGTTCTGTTAGAACTCAGTCTTTTGACATGTAATATGGTCTTTTCTTTTTTTCCTATCTTTTGTTTTCTCTTTTTTTATTGGTAATTTTTAATGTACAACTTAATGGGTTTCATTATGACATTTCCATATATGCATTTCATTGTGCATTGCTCACATAACTTACCCCTTACCCTCTTATGACCTTCCTCCCTACCCCCCACCAATCCTCTCCTTTCTACTTACATGTCTTTTGTGACAATATTTATCTATATACGTGCATCCTGATTTTGATATAAGTCCAAGCATTTTTCTTTTTTCTTTTTTCTTTTTTTTTGTGGCACTGGGGGTTGAACCCAGGGATTTGCACTTGCATGCTTTGCAAGTGCTGTACCACTGAGCTGATCCCCTAACCCTTTTTTTTTTTTTTAACTTTTTGAGACAGTCTTGCTGAATTACGCAGACAGCCTCTGGTCTCGAACTTGCCATCCTCCTGCCTCTGCCTCACAAGTCACTGGGATCACAGGCATGCACCACTGCACCTGGCTCCCCCAAACTTTTTTTCTGTAGTGATCTAACTTTTTACATTCTCAGCAGTATTAGATGAGTGATCTAGTCCATTTACATTATTGCCAGCCTTTGGTATTATTACTATTTTTTTTTATTTTAGTTATTCTAGTAAGTTTTTTTTTTCTATCTTCCCCTTTTTTCCACCATAGTCATAAAGTTGTGCTGTTTACATTGAGATTGACCTCTCCCCCTTCATCCCTCCTCATTGAAACTTCTCCATGTCCCATCTTCTCCAATCATCACTTCCCTCTGCTAGATCCCTCCTTCCTTCTTTCCACTCCTTAAATGATCCCCTCTATGCTAAGTTTACATGAGATTTTTGTTATGTTTCAATTTATGAATGGATTATTTCTTTCCTTTAAGTTTGATTCAGCTCCCACATATGAGCGAGAACATAAGGTATTTCTCTTTTTAGGCTTGTGTTAGTTCACTTAAGATGATGTTCTCCAATTCCATCTATTTTGCTGCAAATGACATTATTTCATTTAAATTGCTGAGTAGTATTCCATTATGTATATGTACCATAATTTTTTTATCCATGCTTCTGTTGACGGGCATGTTGGTTGATTCCATATCCTTGCTATTGTGAAAAGTGCTGCATTGAACATGGAGATGCAGGTGTCTCTGGGATCATGACTCATCTCCCTTTGGGTATATTCCCAGTAGTGGTATAACTGGGTCATATGGCAGTTCTATTTTTAGTTTTCTGAAGTACCTCCATATTGATTTCCAATTTACAGCCCCATCAACAGTGTAAGAGGGTTCCCTTTTCTACACAACCTCGCTAGCATTTATTGTTATTTGTTTTATTGATCTTGGCCATTCTTACTGGAGTAAGGTGGAATCACAGAGTTGTTTTGATTTGCATTTCCCTAATGGCTAGGGATACTGAGCATTTTTTCATGTGTTTCATGGCTTTATGAGCTTCTTCATTTGAGAACTATCCATTCAGTTCCTTTGCTCACTTGTGTATTGGATTATTTCTTGTCATAGGAGTTGCTTTCTTGAGTTCTTTGTAAATTCTGGAAATTAGTCTGTCCAGTGTACAAGATGTGAAGAATTTCTCCCATTCGGTGGGGACTTCTTGACTCTGCTGATTGTTTCCTTTGCTGTCCATAAGCTTTTTAATTTCATGTAATCCCATTTATCTATTCTTATTGCAATTTCCTGAGCAATTGGAGTCTTATTTAAAAAATGCTTTCCTATGCCGATATGTTGGAGCATATTGCCTATCTTTTCTTCTAGTAATTTTAAAGTTTCTGGTTTTATGTTGAGGTCTTTTATCCATTTCGAGTTAACTCTTGTGCATACTGAGAGTGCAGGTATGTTTTCATTTTTCCTCAAGTGGATATCCAAGTTTCCTAGCACCATTTGTTGAAAAGGCTATTCTTTCTCTAATTTACCTACTTTGCTCCTTTGTCTAAAATCAGGTGGTATACATGCATTGGTGTATCTCTGGGTCCTCTATTCTGATTCTGTCCTACCAGTCTTCAGGCCTATTTTTGTGCCATTACCAAGCTGTTTTTACTACTACAGCCCGATAGTATAGTTTAAAGTCAGGGATTGTGATCCCACTTGCACTAGTTTTACAGCTTAAGAGTGTTTTGGTTATACATGATCTTTTGTGTTTCCATATGAATTTTTGGATCATTTTTTATATTTCTGCAAAGTCTGTCATTGGGATTTTAATTGGGATTGCATTAAATCTGTAGATTGTTTTGGTAGTATAGCCATGTTTACAATATTTATTCTCCCAATCCATGAGCGGGGGAGGTCCTTCCACCTTTTAGTATCCTCTGCGATTTCTTTCTTTAATGTTTGGAAGTTTTCATTGTAGGGATCTGCAGGATCTTTGGTTAGATTGATTCCTAGGTATTTAAGTTTTTGGTGGGCTATTGTGATTGGTCTAAAATTCTCTATTTTAGATGTATCCTTGTGTGGTTTAGGAATCAAGGTGATGGTAGCTTTGTAGAATGAGTTTGGGAGTGCTCCCTCCTTTTCTATTTTTTGAAATAATTTGAAGAAAACTGGTACTAATTCTTCTTTGAAAGTTTGGTAGAATTCTACTGTGAACCCGTCAGGTCCTGGGCCCTTCTTTGTTGG
Source organism: Pedetes capensis (assembly GCA_007922755.1). NCBI lineage: Eukaryota > Metazoa > Chordata > Mammalia > Rodentia > Pedetidae > Pedetes > Pedetes capensis. Next base: position 6,807 of record VMDO01002838.1, read on the forward strand.
GAGACTTTTTATTACCTTTTCTATTTCAGCATATGTAATGGATTTGTTTAAGTTGTTTATGTCCTTCAGGACTAATCTTGGTAAATTATATGTGTTAATATATTTGTCAATTTCTGCTGTATTTTTGTATCTTTGGGAATACAATTTCTCAAAGTTTTGCCTGATGATTTTCTGAATTTCCTTGGAATCGGTGGTTATGATCCCTTTTTCATCTCTAATTTTCATGATTTTGGCCTTTTCTTTATTCCTTTTGATGAGATTGGCCAGAGGAGGGTCTATTTCATTAATCTTTTCAAAGAACCAGCTCTTAGTCTCATTAATTCTTTGAATTATATTTTTAGATTCTAATTGAGATATCTCTGCCTTGATCTTGATAATTTCTGTCTGAATACTCCTTCTGGAATTGATTTATTGTCAGCTTTCTAGTGCCTTGAGATGTGTCATTAGGTCATTTATTCGGCCCATCCCTCCCTTATTGATGAAGGCACTCAATGCTATGAACTTCCCTCTTAGAACTTCCTTTTCTGTATCTAGTATGTTTTGGTAGGATGTGTTTTCATCTTCATTTGATTGCAGGAATTTTTGAATTTCCCTTTAATTTCTTCAATAACCCATTGACATTCAGCAGTGTATTAGTTAGTCTCCATGAGTTTGTAAAATTTCTGATGTTCTTCTTGCTTTTGAGTTCCAATTATATTAAGTTGTGGTCTGATAAGGTACAAGGGATGATTTCTACTTTTTGTATTTATTGAGGCTATTTTTGTGTACTAACATGTGGTCTATTTTAGAGAAAGTTCCATGTGGTGCCAAGAAGAATATGTATTCCTCATCAGCTGGATGGAATATTCTGTAAATATCTATGATTTTCAGTTGATCTAAGGTGCAAATTAAGCTTATTGTTTCTCTGCTGATTTTTTGTTTTGATGACCTGTCTCTTGGCGAAAGTGGGGTATTGAAGTCTCTGATAATTTTGTCTAGTCTGATTTATTTATTTATTTCCCATAAAGTTAGTTTTATGAAGCTAGGTGCCCCTATATTTGAAGTATGTATATTAAGTAATGTTATTGGTTCCTGGTTGATTATTCCTTTTAGTAATATGTAGTGTCCTTCTTTATCTCTTCTAATTAGTTTTGGATTGAAGGTTAATCTATCTGAAATTAGTATTGCAACTCCTGATTTTTTTTTTTTTTTTTGCTTTGTTTTTCCCCTGCTTGATATATTATTTTCTAGCCCTTAATTCTCAACCTATTACAGTCTTTGTGAGTTTGGTGAGTCTCTTGAATGGCACATATCAAGAGTTTAAGTTTTTCATCCAATTGACCAGTCTGTGTCTTTTAATTGGTGAGTTAAGGCCATTTACATTAAGAGTAATTATTAAGAAGTGCTTATTGTTATGTGTCCAGTCAGTACTTGTTACTGGTTTTTCATTCATGTTTATCTTATTTCTTCCTTGGTTTCCTCTCATGTTAATTGTTCATTTCTTTGAACTTCTATTTGAGGTTGTCTTATCTCCCTTGTTTGTGGTAACTGATTGAGGATTCTCTGTAATGCTGGCTTGGTGATTATGAATCATTTGAATGTGGCAGTATCATGGAATGTCTTATACTGTTCATCTATTTTAAAATATAACTTTGCTGGGTAATATATTCTTGGTTGGAAGTTGTTCTTTTTCAGAACATGGATGATATGTGTCTAGGCTTTTCTAGCTTTCAGTGTTGATGTGGAGAAGTCCACCGTTATTTTAATGGGTTTGCCTTTGAAAGTCAGTTGGCATTTTTCCTAGCTGCTTTCAAAATTGTTTCTCTGCTCTCCAAAGTAAGCATTCCTACATTAATATATCGTGGGGAGGATCTGTTTTGGTCTATTCTGGGTGGGGTTCTGAATGATTCAGTTATATAAATGTTCAATTCTTGCATCAGATTTAGGAAGTTGTCACTCAATATTTCTTGGCATAAATTTCCTAATCCTCTTTTATTGCTTTCTCCTCCTTCAGGGACTCCTTGAATTCTTAGATTTCACTTTCTCATTTTGTCTGAAATCTCTTGAAGATCTACCTAGTATTGTTTCATAATTTTCTCCATCTTCGCATGCATGTAGTTGATATCTTGTCTTCCTTCTTCTGTGTATGAGATCCTCTGTTCAGCCTCATCCAGTCTTGATGCTAAGGATTCTATTGAAGTGTTTATTTCATTCAGCTTGCCTTACATCTCAAGGATTTCAGTTTGGTTTGTTCTAATAGTTTCTAGCTCCAAGGAAAATATGGACTCCAAATGAGATGACTTCTTCTCCAAGGTCTCAAAGGTGCTGGTGGTGTTTGCTTTGATATCTATATATCTATCTCTATCTCTATCTATCTATCTATCTATCTATCTATCTATCTGTATAATCAAAATTCTGAATTCTGATTTTGACATCTCTAGAAATCCAGATTGGTTTCTGGCACTTTTCTCTCCCTGCCCTGCTCTCACATTGAAAGCTGGCAGGTCTGGGGTGTGGGGTTTCTGTGCAGTGTCCCTCTGGAGGTGGATGATGGTGAAAAGTCCACACTGGTCTCTCTGGCTTGCCCGGGTTTCAGGATGCTCTTGGCTACCTACCCTATGGGGTGCTCCACTTGTGCCATGCTAGCAGAGAGGTAGCTTTTCCCCCCTGCCACCCTACCAAGACCCATGGCTCCCCCACAGAACTTGGGAAGATCTCAGGTCAGGGAGCAGCCCAAATGGCAGCAGCAGATGATGGTGAGCCATATCCCAATGCTGGACTCACTTCCCTCCAGCAGGTCCCAAGCCCTGCTGCACTTGCTTGCCAATCCCCCACTGCAGTGGTGGGATAATTTTGTGCTACCCCCCAGTGAATCTGAGGCCTGCACTCCCTGTTGGACTTGTGCTGCCTTGCTCTCCTGTCATGCACTGCATGGCTAGGATCTCCGCTGTGGGAAAATGGTGACTGCACTGGCACACCTGCCACACTTGGAGCCTGGGCCCTCTCTGTCCTATCCTGTGCCCTGAGCCCTGCTGTGCTCGCTTGCCAATCCCACACTGCAGTGGGTGGGATGATATCATGCAACCCCCAGAAACTCTGAGGCCTGCATTCCCATGTGTGACTTGCACCCCACCACTCTCCAATCATAAGCTGTATGGCCAAGACTTCTGAGGCAGGGGGGATGGCAGGCACACAGCTGGCACTTTTCCTGGTGTCCGAGACTCACTCACCAGTTGCTCTCTGCAGCACTCCTTAGGGGGTCTGAGCTCCAGATGCCAACGTGAAATTTTCCCCTAGGCTGTATATTCTCTGTGTTCTGTGATCCAGGTGATGGGGGATCATGCACGGTGGTTTCCCTACTTCTTCTCTACTTTTGGCTTTCAATCTCATTGATCTCTGGACTCTCACCACTTTCTGTACAATCCATGTGGTGCCAGAGGAATTGCTGATGAGTTTTCTGGTGGTTCAGTTCTGTGTAGCTGGTAATTTTCTCTTCCTACTAGAACAAGTCTCCACATTTCTGGTGGTGCACTCTCACGAACTTGCTTTTCTTGTCTTTTTAATAACCTTTGCTCTCATGAATGATATCTTAGGCATCATGCCACAGTTTGTCTAATGTTATATCATTTGTGTCTAATGCATCAAACTTGTTCTTGAGGTGGTCTCTGAATTCAGGTGGGATATACTCAAGGTCATACTTTGGCTCTTGTACACTTGTTCTAATTTTTTTCAATTTCATTTTGAACCTGCTTATGAGGAGGTGATGGTCTCATTCACAGTCAGCACCTGGTCTTGTTCTGACTTTTGATATTGAGGTTTTCCATCATCTCTTCCACAAATGTAGTCCATTTTGTTCCTGTGTATTCCCTGTGGTGATTTCTATTTGTATACTCACCATTTATGTTGGTGAAAAAATGCATTTGCAATAAAAAGGTCATTGGTGTGACAAAACTCTATCATGTTATCTCTAGTATCATTTCTGTCACCAACTACTAGTATTTTCCAACTACTGAGACTTCTTCTTTGAAGATTATGTGCCTGGCACAGAATCTGGGAGTGTTTCATTCTGTTGTACATAGAGTCACTATGAATTAGACCCAATTTGATGGCACCTAATAACAACAATAACAACAATTAGAACTCAGGACCTTGCACATATTTTACAAACTCTCTACAACTGAGCTGGACTACAGCCCCCTCTTTTATTTTTTATCTTGAGACAGAGGCTCACTAAGTTATGCAGGCTGCCTCTGGGTTCAAACTTGTGATCCTCCTGGCTCGGCCTTCTGAGTCACTGGGGTTGCAGGCATGCACCACCACACCTGACTAAATGAATTATTTTTAAATAAATATGCTAAGTATTCAACACCTTTTACTTCCTAATCATTCTACTACATCTTACTTCTGTCCATATTCTTGAGGAGTCTCATGACTATTGTACCTGAGTAGTAGAAGTACCAGGTAGTTGTGTAGTTGTGTGCTGCTGCACATCTCTCTCCAGTCCCATGTGCAGCAATATCACATTGGTAGCTCAAAATTGGCAAAGGTGGAAATGTTTACACCATGACTTAGTAAACACTATTTTGGTAAAAGTTAGGGCTTTTCCTACTCCAAGGAACTCCAAGGAAAAAACAATTTTTTTAACATTTACCACCACTTTCATCTCTTCTTTAAAACATTTTGCCTGAATTTGATTCTCAGGAGGGTTCTGTATTATGTAGAAAGCTTAAATTGTATAGCAGAGACCTCTGGCGTCTAAATTATATTAGTGCTATAATAGTTAATAAAATGAATTTGGAAATGTTCATAGGTTTCTCTTTTATGCACTTAATTATTTCAGAAAATTGAGAATCTACCTTAGCTTTAATAACTACCAGATAAACCATTCTTGTGTTTTACAATCCCCAGTAAACTAAAGCCTTTTGGCTTATTGGTTTAAGAAATTCAAATTCATCATTCCAAAGTAAAAATTTGTTTTTTCATTTTCCCCATCAATTAGCTAAAGGTAGGAACAACTATAATATAGAGGAAAATGTCAATATACTTGGATTCTACTTGTCGGCCACTAACCAATAGCCACCCCCATGTGTCTGTCAGCTTGTTATGCTGTGGGTGCTTTCGTGTTGCTGTGATGCTGAAAGCTATGCCCTTGGTATCTCAGATACCAACAGGGTCATTCATGATAACCAGGTTTCAGCTGAGTTTCCAGACTAAGACAGACTGGGGAGAAGGACCTGACAGCCAATTCCTGAAAAAAATTAGCCATTAAAAACTGTATGAATAGCCAAGAAGCACTGTCAAACATAGTGCCAGAAAATGAGCCCCCCAGGCTGGAAGGCATTCAAGAAACAACTGGGGAAGAACTGCCTCCTCAAAATAGAATTAACCTTAATGATGGGAATAGAGTAAAGGCCCTGGGACCTTCTTTTTGCTGATGAGGCTCAACTCAAAATGAGAAGAAACATAGTGACTACAATAATGAGCTCAGGCATAAAAATATTGTGTTCATGGTACAGTGTTGGGCAGTCTTTCCTTCTACTGTGCTTAGAGTCACTATGAGTTGGATCCAACTCAACAACAATAAGTAGCCAGGTGATGGGAGCTTAATGGTGTTGTCTGTCCATACTTTAGGATCTCCTGGAGATTTTGAAAATACAGATACTCTTCAATGTATAATGTGGTTATGTTCCAATAAATCTTCAGTAAGTTGAAAATGCTGCAAGTCAAAAATGCATTTAGTGCACCTAATTTGCTACATATCCTCTCTTAGTCACACCAGGTGCACAGTATCGTTTACTCTCAGGATGATGCAGCTGACTGTAAGCTACAGGTCCCTGATGTGGGCAGTGTGGAGAGAGTATCATACTGCATATTACTATTTTTGAAAAAGATCAAAATTCAAAATCTAAAACACAGTTTCTACAGAATCTGTATTGCTTTTGTTCCATCATAAAGTTGAAAAATTCTAAGTAGAACCATTGTAAGTCAGGACCTATCAGTCCACTGATGAAAAGCCCCACTTAGACACATTAAATCAGAATCTCCGGGGTATAGCATAGGTGTTGGTAAGCTTTGAAATTCCCCTGAGATGGTGCTAATATGCAACCACTTTCAGAACTATTAGTCAAGATATTTACATAGATGATTAACAGTCTGTGATTAAGAGCTCAATCTGCAGGGTCAGAACTATTGCTTGGAAATTTCCACTCCTCAACTTCTAGCTGTATAACTTTGGGTTAGTTAATAACAATCTTTGAGCCTCATTTTCCTTATGTGCAAAATAATAATAATAATAATAATAGTAGTAGTAGTAATATATTAGTTAATACAAGTAAACCATTTAGAGCATCTGGCACTCTAGTATTCATTGAACACTCTCTTCACAACTCTATGTTGTCTACATGATTCCTAATAAATAGCCATTTACATACTTGAAGACTGAACTTTCATATTCATTTTATTATAATTTTTATCTCTACTGTTTCCTAGCCTTTTAATTAAATCAACATTTCCTCCTTTTATCCAAAATCTGATCTTTTTCCCTTTAGTTGGAAAACCTGAAACGTGGTAAAGTGCCTTTAGATGGCTCAAAGTCACTGCTGAGCAATGTCTGCTGTGACATTTTAACAAATTTCTGGAATGAAAGCATTTGCATTGGCTGAAAACAATGTTTCCTTCACATTACAAAGAATTAAACTCTTCTTATTTTCTCTTCTGGCTTATGAAGTGGTAGCAATAAATTGTTGGAGTTCCTGCTTCCAATAGGAACAAGACATGTACACAAAAAGCATTTGCTATAGGAAATGTGGGCTAGAGTTTAGCTCAGTTGGTAGAGTGCTGCTCTACAGTCTCTGAAGCACTGGGTTTGATCCCCAGCACCACAAAAACAGGAGAAGGACCTGGCAGCCCATTCCCGAAACAGTTCTGAAACAATCTGCCATTGAAAACTCTGAATAGCAGAGAATCGCTGACATAGTGCTGGGCATAGCAGTGTCAGGGAGTGTTTCTTTCTGTTGTACATAGGGTCGCTATGAGTCAGATCCAACTCAAGAGCAACTAACAACAACAACAACAACAACATAGGGATTATATAATATGACAAACAAGTAGAGTGAAATACTGTCACCAAATTTTTATAAACAAAATTAAAAGGAAAACATGCATTTTTTCCATATATTCAGCTTGAGGAAGATCAATGACTAATCTGAAGGAAATAAAGTAGAATACCTTCATAAATATAGTATTTTAGGAGAAAAATTTATTGGGAGATGTAGCCAAAAAATACTTCAATAAGGATGAATGTCAGGACATGGCAAATCAAAACTATTTACTGTGGTTTCCTTGGTTGCCTGTTTTCTAATTCATTTGATAGATTAAAGGAAAGAATTGAGGTAGACCAAGAGCATAACCAAACCTATTTTGAATGTGAAAATTGGAAAGTATTAATTCAGTACTAAGGTCTTCTGAGACCTTTTTATGATTTTATATTTGGAAGAGTGTAGACATTAACTTACATGGTGGTATTAAGTACCACCATGTCACTAATATTAATGACATAGTAGCCAGTGCTCCAAATTGAATAGAATGATTTTTCATAGACTTAAGAGAATTGAATACCATCATTTGTGATTGATTTTTGCTCTTTTCTTGTGGTTAATAACTAAGTCTAGATACATAAAACACCATATCTCTTTACCAGGATTTATTTGGTTGCAAGGAATAGACTCTGGCTAACTTAAGAAGCTATTGTAAGAATGCAACACTGAATCTCAGGAAATACATAGTCTATAATTATAATTTCCTGGGTATTGAAGAAATGAGTGTCAGTCAGGCACCATGGCATGGCACATGCCTATAATCCCAGCACCTCAGAAGGATGAGGCATGAGGATGCAAGGTTTCAAGCTAGAGACAGCCTACGTGATTTAGTGAGACCATGTCTCAAAATAAAAAATGAAAATTGGGTTGGGGGTGCAGCCCAGTGGTGGAGCAATTGGTTAGCATGATGGAGACCCTGAGTTCAACACCCAGTATGTAAGAAGGAAGGAGGAAAGAAGGAAGGAAGGAAAGAGGGAAGGAAGGAAAGAATGAAGGAAGGGAGGGAGGGAGGGAGGATCAATGAGCTAGAAAACCCTAGAGAGCCATTTTTCCTTCATTATATCTCTACTCCTTATGGTCTCTGGCCTTCTCAGTAGTTTATGCTCTGTTTCCTTCTCTCTAGCAATTTAACCTTTTTCCCATAAACTTTGGCTTCAACATGGCCCTTAGTGGCTTTGGCCAGAGCTCTTCTCCTCCAGCCCTAATCCCACTGGTTTTACATTTTCCCAATTCCTGATGGATTAATGGGCACATTGTTTTGTATGAGGCAACTGATCATATGTTCCTGATGACTAATTGCTCCTAAGTCAGTTATTTATATCTGATCCTATCAGCCACGGTGAGAATTGGATGGAACAAATAGAGATCACATTAAACAGAAGGGGGTGGGGACTGACAAACCTGGGAAACATGCTTTGTGTTCTGCCTTCATTACAAAATGTGGCGATCTAAGGCATTTCCAGCTAAAAACTGCAATGCATGTGCAGTACATGATTTCTGCAGAATAGTAGTGAACAACAAAAAATTGAAGTCTTCCTGATTTACTGCTGCAATTGCAGGCTCTTTCAGGCTCACTTGATGTTGTATAGATATTCCTTTTCTAAATCATTCACTAGAATCATAATGTGATGACTGCTGAATGTTAATGGATGCAGCTAAGATTGAACTGGGTAAGAAATAGCAAATCAATACCACTGAATCTCAGAATCTTTTCCTTTTTGGAGACACAGTGCTGAAAAGTCTTTCCAACTGTATTATGCCACCATATCTCATCTATGTTAATTACTAGAAAAAGCATAATACAGATTTTATTATGCAAGTTGTTCATTGAGAGGCACAAAAAGACCAGTGAGTTTTCTTTTTTATATGGGTAGATGAGATAATCTTCAAGAAAACAACCAAGATAGATGAAGCTAGGAAAATTTTTCTTAAAAACAACAACACAAAGTACAGGCATTTTTATCAGACAGTGGAGGCCATTCATAAGTTGTGTGGATTAGCCCTTTCGGTGAGAGAAGTATATGAGCAAATGAAAAGAGCTCTGTGATCAGAATCAGTAAACATTAGTCCAAGTAAGTTCTACTGGAGCAGAAACTTCTCTGTACCTCAGCATCAGACAGTGTCTTGCTCAAAATAGGAACTCAATAAAGATTTAGAGAATGGCTGGTTCTGCTGAACCAGCAAGGTGACAATAAACAAGGTAATTTGCCTTTCTGAGTTTCAGTTCTTTCATAAAATGAGATGATCTTGTAGTCTGAATTTTAAATTGAGATTCCATGATTATACTGATATGTCTTCAAAATTTCAAAACATCTAATTTGTTAAATCTTTTCTTAAAACTACATACTTCATTTGAACCCATGTAAAATCTTGCTCCTGGACAAAGCAATCTTTATTTTTTCCATAGTGCAATATATGTGTGCTATATATTTGAATAATTTTGAGAAAAATATATATTGCTGATAGCATTTTTATAGCAAATTTAACACTACAAATTTAGAGGAGAAAGCTGAATCCATGTACCTCTATGACTATATTTCAACAGTTTTGACTCCAGTGAGCTCAACTCTTATAAAATATTTTATATTATTTTTAGTCTTGTATTCAAGCTGGTTGTATTCTAACCAGCTCTTGAAAAAAATCCTGTTGGTGATTTTTTCTTTCTTTTTTCTTTCTTTCTTTCTTTCTTTCTTTTTTTTCTTTTTCTTTTTTTTTTTTTTGTACTGAGGTTTGAACCCAGGGCTTCATGCTTGCATGCTGTGCAAGTGCTGGACCACTGAGTTGCACCCCCAGCCCATTTTTTTACTTTTTTGAGACAGGGTCTCACCAAATTACGCAGACTGCCTCTGGTCTCGAACTTGCGATCCTCCTGCCTCCACCTCCCAAGCCGCTGGCATTACAGGCATGCACCACTGCGCCTGGCTCATTTCTTATTTTTTCTTAGTTTTAATTTACACATAATAATTGAACATATTCATGGGGTACAATATGGCCTTTTCTTTTTTCAGAATTCAATTTAATTTTACATTGATGGAAATCATGAAAAACACATATTTTCATACATGACAGCACAATATTCCAAGGGATTATTTCTTGCCATAAGTAAGATCTTGCTGATTCTTATAACTGAAACAAAAGTTCACGTTCTTCAAGGTAAAGCAAAATCATTTAGTTGAATGATTTTTAAAAATTTTTAAATCCGGACATAAATATGGCTTCATTATTTTGGTCATTTGCAAAGCAGGAAGAAAATTAACAAAGTTCAAAAATATCAAGCATATATTTTTGCTTCATATTAAAATATGTGGCAACTACACCATATATATTAAGTTCTAATTAGTCTTTATTACCCATAAGTTTATTTTTAAATAATTTTTACCAGTTATCTTTAAATTCTATTTAAAATCAAATGATTGCTATTTTTATGTTTGTACAAAATAATTTTTAAAAAAATCACTTGACTAAAGTGAAAATTTCAAATAAATTCATTGGCAATTAAAAATAAAGAAAAAAATTCTAATGGCTTGCTTGCCCATTTTCTACAATAGTTGATTACTAATATACCTACAGAAAGAAAAAGTGACCTTAAACTTGTACTACAAAGGTACCAAATCATCTTAGAAAGTTTTTAAGATCAATCTAAAATACTTTGGAACATATCAGAACATTATCTATTTATTCTTTCAGTTGCATACAGAAAAATAAAACCAAAGAATTATTCTAATTAAATGGATGGTAAATTCTGGTAACTAAATAGGTCTAAGTGTGGAGTAAGATATAGTTATTTGAATACATAGTACAGAAAGTTTTAAGCCATGTTTGTTTTCTTTTAAAGTATAGAGTTTAAATATGATATGTCTGTGATTCAGAATGTTGAATTATAGCATGTATTGACAGTAGGTATCTATAGCAGCAGACAATATTTGTTCTGCTAGAAGGACAATCAAGAAAGAAAGAACATAGTAGTTTTTTTTTTTCTTGAAGGGAAAAAACAATATTAAATACAAATTATGTCAGAGAAAAGAAAAGCCTGGTCCTCCACAAAAAAGGGCCATTAATTGAAGAGAGGACTGTTACTCTGTATTAACACTTAAAAACATGATCCCTGTTTTTAGGAATAATGTAATACCATTTTATTCTTATGTATTGTAATTACATATATACGAATACATACATAAAAATACAAACAGTGCATGGTGACTAAGCAAATTTGGAATATATCCATAGACTAATTCACTTACCATTGTTATATTTAGGAGCTATTGGGTCAGATCTGACTCATATGGACACTATGTACAACAGAATGAAACACTCCTTGACACTGTGTCATGCACACTATCTTTTTTATGTTTATGCCCATTGTTGTAGACACTGTGTCAATCAGTTTGCCATACTGTGGGGGCCTGGTATTAAAGATACCAGCAGGGTCACCCATGGTGGACAGGTTTCAGCTGAGCTTCCAGTCTAAGACAAAGGAGAAGGACACAGCAGCTCACTCCCAAAACAATTAGCCATTGAAAACCCCTTGAATAGCAGAGAAACACTGTCAGACTAACTTACAACGTGAAAATTGTTTATACATTAACTTTTCACTTATACATGAACAAATTTTCATTAAGCATACTAGTAATTTTCAAATGAAGTAATAAAAAAAATCTGGTTGCAGTACTTTATTATTTTGCTGAATGACATTTAAGAAAAAGAAGCTAGTTGTTTCACCTATTTTAATACTAGTATATTCTGGAACATATACTGATAACCCTTATACCAACTTAAAAGATCATAAATTTCCCTTGAGGAACCATTTAGTTTGTGTTACTGGAAAAACATTTTAAAACTACAAATAGAAGTTTAAGCATCAGGCACAAAATGAAAACAACCCAAATCCATCTCACTCCAGTAAGAATGGCCAAGATCAAGAAAACAAATAATAACAAATGCAGGCAAGGATGAGGAGAGAAGGAACACTTTTACACTGCTGGTGGGATTGTAAATTATTTCATCCGCTTTGGAAATCAATGTGGAGATACCTTAGAAAACTAAGAATAGAACTGCCATATGACCCAGCTATACCACTCCTGGGAATTTACCCAATGGGAGATAAGTTATTATACCACAGAGACACCTGCATTTCCATATTTAATGCAGCATTTATCACAATCACAAGGATATGGAACCAACGAAGATGTCCATCAGTAGAAGAATTGCTGAAAAAAATTGTGGTATATATACAAAATGGAATATCACTCATCAATAAAAAAGAATGAAATAATATCATTTGCAGCAAAATGGATGGAAGTGGAGAATATCATCTTAAGCAAGTGAGCCCAGGCCCCAAAAGAAAAATACCATATGTTCTCACTTATTGTGGGAGCTAAATCTAACTTAAAGGAAGAAATATATATATACATATACATATGTGTGTGTGTATACACATATATATATGAATGATCAATCAGGCGTCTCTAAGAAGGGAAAATGAAATAAGAGTAGAAAGAATAGGGGAAGAGGCTAGCAGGGGAAGTGGAAGTTGAGGAAGAGGGAAGGGGAGGAGAAATAATGTGGAGGGATAAAGTTGTTGTTGGGTGCCATTGAGTCTGTATCCGACTCAGCGACCCTCATAGGGTTTTCAATGGCTGACTGTTTCAGGATTGCCTTGGGAGTGGATTGCCAGGGCCTTCTCCCATTTTTGCAGTACTGGGAATTGAACTTGGGACCTCAGAGACTAAAGCGCAGCGCTCTACCAACTGAGCTAAATCCCAGCCCAGAGGGATAAAGAGGGAAAGGATAATCTCAAAATAGATGATCCAACAATACAAATACATGGGGAAAAATGAATATAAGCCATAATTGCATATGATTTCTTGCTATATATTAATCAAAAGTCTGCAGCTATAGCATCTTAGCATCCAATCCCACCTGAACTTGGAAGCTAAGCAGGGTCTGGCCTGGTTAGTCCTTGGATGGGAGACCACCTGGGAATAACAGGTGCTGTAGGCTGGGAAGAAGGACCTGGCAATCTACTTCTGAAACAATCTGCCACTGAAAACCCTTTTAATAGCAGAGAAGCACGACAATAGTGCCAGGCATGGCCCAGGGTCGGGGGTGTTTCATTCGGTTGTACATAGGGTCGCTGTGAGTGGGACTCTACTGCACCTGACAACAACAATTAATCAAAAGGTTCTGTGAAATATATAAGTTGATGAAAGTGTTTCCAAAAGCACTGTCATAGTTGCATAATGGAAATAGCAAAAGCCTTATTACTCTGTACCCCCCAACATTTATAAAGGGAATATTTAAGAAAAAAAGAATAAACTATAATACTAAGGAAAAATAGAAACACTGAACACAAGATGCAGTATGTTTAAACATTTTGAAATTATAATTTGAGGGTAAAAGCTGGAAAACTATGTTCAGTTTTTGCAAGAGAGAAAATGTATCTTTTTCTGTTTTCCCCAAAGAAAGTCAGCTTACTATTCAATTACCAAAAAAAAAAAAAAAAAAAAAAAACCAGGCACAAGCTGGGCCACATGCATACAATTCCAGCACTCAGGAGGCAGAGGCAGGAGGACCACTGAAAGATCGAGGTCAGCCTGGCCTACATTGTGAGTTCCAGGCCTACCGGAGCTAAGTAACAAGACCCTGTCTCAAGAAACAAAACAACAAAAGCCAAAGTAAAATAAAATAAAAGGCACAGGAAAATGTTTATACTCTACTATGGTGATGCTGCTGTGTTTCTACAAAGGTTTATTAGTGCTGCCAATCAATCGCAGGTAGGAGGGCATCAGTAAACAGCTTAGCACTCATTTTCTCTCATCATGAATTGGGCCTTTACAGGTCTTGGAGGTTATATTGGTTGGATTTACCAGTGTTTCCAGTTTCTCATCAGTAAAAAAGCCATACATTAGGGGAACTAAGTGTTGCTACCTCCATGGCACTGAAGAATAGAAATATCTCAGTTAGCACCACTGATAGAACCTGTGGAAAGAAAACCCAAAGTGGAAGCGTGCAGTGACACCTGCTAGTCTCTTCCGTGCTGTAAGAGCACTGTGTGAAGATCAATCTCCTTCCTGAGAAAATCCCCCCAAAATAGTTGTTAGAGGGAAGGCTATTTTCAAAGTCTTGATCCAGCAAAGCTTGCATTTTCTGCTTCCTAATTCCAGGTTCATCCCTTCGAATCTGGTGACAGCCTGATAATATCAAACCAAGAAGATATGTTTATTGTGACAGGCATGACTGGCACATTCAAGCAGATATCCTTGATGTGTGAACTTCTTGTACCTGCAAAAGCTTTTGCCCATTGTGTGACATTTCAATACCTATATATGATGTGTAATGGTCAGATCCAGATAATTGATATACCCAGTGCCTCAAATATTCATCACCTTTTGTGTATGCTGGTGGAAACTCTCTTTACTACTTATTTTGAAATACAAATTAACTGTTGTGAACCATAGTTATCCTACTGTTGTAGAGCATTTTGTTACTCCTTCTACCCAACTGCACTTGTGTACCCATTCTTCCAGTGTGTTTTTAAAAGAGTTTTTTTGTGTGTACGTGTGTGATACTGAGGAGCTGAACCCAGGGGGTCACACGTACTTTGCGAGCACTCTACGCCTGGGCTGCACCTCCAGCCCCCTTTTTATTTTTTTATCTTGAGACAAGTTCTTTCTAAGTTACACATGCTGCCTCTGGCCTCAAATTTGCAATCCTCCTGCCTCTGCCTCCTGAGTCGCTGGTATTACAGGAGTGCAACACCATGTTGTTGTTGTTGTTGTTGTTGTTGTTGTTGTTGTTAGGTGCCTTGGAGTCGGTATCCGACTCATAGCGACCCTCTGTACAACAGGGGAAACACTATTATCAGTGATTCTCTGCTGTTCATAGGGTTTTCAATGGCAGATTGATTTTTGGGAGGGGGTTGCCAGGTCCTTCTCCCATCACCATGCTAGACATGGGATTTTTCCTTTTTATATCTTACATTAATGGAGAGTAAATCTTAAATTCCTTTGCATTTTATCTCCAAAAATTAACTGTACCTTAATATTTTTATTTGCAGAGTATCATCTAACTTCAAAATTGTCCAACTTGTCCAAAATTTTATGGTCCTAGACCATCTCCTTCCAAATACATATTACAGCCAGACTAGGAAAACTACATTTCTCCCAGCTGGTAGCCACTCACATGGGATAAACACTCATGAAGCATTTTGCTGCCCTGGGCAAACTCTGTCTGAGAAGACCAGTTAACTTTGCATAAAAATAAACAAAGTGGAGTGGGTGCACACTAGGGGAGTGGTTTAAGAAAATAAGAAGAAGAAATGATAGCACTTCTAATTTGACTCCATTGAAACACTTGATACATTTAACTGAGCAAGTTTACACTGCATCATTTCAGCGTCTACTACCCAGTGTAGGAGAGCTGGCCCTCTGTCTGATGGTAGGGCTGATAACATAATATGTCTTTAATGTGTCCACTTTTGAAGAGATCTGATATGTGTGAACTATGTTAATTTTATGGCACAAAGTTGTTACTGAACTTTGATGACATGGATAGGGAATAAATAGTTTAATGAAGGACAGTTTTTAGAAGGTTTGGGGGAGCCACATTTTTTTCCCAGTATATAAATTATTGCTTTTGTAGAAGTTAAATGCTTGGGCAGAAATGAGAATGCTTCCATAGTGATTAAAAAGATTTAATTTTAATACCTTGGAGAAAAATATCATGTATGTACACCAATCCCTAAACTGGATTCCCACAATCCCCTCTCTATAGATCCCTGATGCTCATCTATATGGATGTTAAGCTGCACATACTGGTGAAGAGATCAAGTCACAGAAGAGTTGTGGGACATGAAGAATCTCACTATAAATATTCTATTGCCATTATCCTCCTTCTCTTCCATCTTGTTTATTTCACATCATTTACTATTCATTAGCCTTGTGACAGTGATCTGTGTGAGTCTCCTGTACAGTGTTAGACCACATGTTTGCCCAGGTCTTCAGTTTTACTCCAGACAAATCAGAGGGTCATTAGGGCCAAGATGAACCTGAGAACTTGGCTAATTATCAACATTTATCTACTGTAGGCTCTTTAAGTGAGATTATTTAAATCAGCTACTTCTGTATCTGGGCTTCCATAAAATGTGTAAGTTTTTTTTTAAGTAGGCAGTACATTTTGTAATAATTCTGTTTTAGTTTAGTGTTAAAGAAAGCAAAACACAGGAAGAATAAAGAATAAAGTAAGATCTTCCATAAACCTATAACATATCTTGGAGTATTTTCTTCCAAACATATTTCTGTAGATATATGTTTATATGGACATCCACATTGATGTATAATATGCATGTTTTATATATTTGACCTCTTTTGTATATCCAGTTCTACATTGTTTTCCTTGCTTGTTACACAGTGCATGCATACATCACTTAATATAATTTGTAATATTTCAAAACATAGACATACCCAGTCTTCTGCTATTAAGCATTTAGGATGATTCCACATGTTTGTGATTATATATAATGCAATCAACATCTTCATGTAAAAATTTGAATTCTTTCTTATTAGTCTTTATTTCTCTTTTCTTAGTACATTCTATATTCCCAAACTCAGAGCTCATATACTCCCAAAATGTTCACTCTGTTCAAATAAATGACAATGTAGTTAATAGCAATTATCTTTCATCTATAGAGAGCTGTACTTGTGGAAAATTGAAAAACTGATTAGGCTACAATTTTCCTCAGTTAAGCATAATTCACCAGAAATAATAGTAGTTAATGCAATTGTGTGGTCTTAAGTAAAACCTAAGAACTAAATATTAAAAATGAGTACTACTGAACAACTTTACATATATTTTGAATGCTAAATGTGAAGATTCTTGAATTAATGGATAAAATGTGCTAGAACTGAGTATTTAGCATGATAGAAAAATCTGAAATACATTAGAGTTCAAAGTAATAAAATTTATCCTCAGATATTTTCATTCTCCATCGAAAGAGAATAAAAAAGGAAAACCAAAAATCTCCCAAAGGTTAAAAAAGAGAGAGAGAGACAAAATAACTGCTCATTTCTTTGAAAAAAATTTTTTCCCTTTTGCATAAAATGACTTATCAATTCCAAAAATAGGAAATACTTTGCGTTCTCTGAAAATCATTCCAAAAAGGAAAAAACCCATTTGGTTCAACCTGCTATCTCATTTCTTTGTTTTTTATATGGAGGGAGGTTGGAAGAAGCATTGGATGGGAGGATTTATGACCTTAGGCAATTTGCTTGGGCTAGCATAGCCTCATTGACTTCTCTGTGCAATGGCTGCCATGAGATTTGAACACAAAAGTCCCAGAAGAGTGCCTGATTCCTAACTGACTTTCAGTTAATGCCAGTACCTCTAGCTCCTGCCTTTACCTGATAATGACAGATTACTTCAAGATATGAATTTTTAAAGTCATTTTTCAAAGTTATCAACTGAAATTATACTAGTAAGTGAATGGTTACCAGTTTTCCATAAAATCATAAACATGTAAATAATCTGAGAGATGATTAATATACTACACAGAAAACATGGAAAGTTAAAAATTCTGAAGTTAACTCTCATGTGCTTAGCAGGCTCTGATTTTTTTAGTGAATTAATTGACCAAAAATAATTAAAATAATAAATTTGCACAAAAATTTATGGTTTCAAATACTATCATATTTAGTTGATTTTTATCCTCAACAGCCAACATCACAGAAGCTCATGGAAGGTGAGTGGTCTGTCTGAGGCAAAACACTTAATTAACACTAAAGACAGAATTAAAACATATCTTTTTATTTCCTTCTCAGATCTTTTAGCCATCAAGTAAGAAGAGAAGAGGAAAACCAAAATTAAAATGATAGGTTCCATTAAAGTTCATGGAAGGGAGAACTTCTTAGCAATTCTATGCTTCTAAAAGTTTTTTAGTATTAAAGAATAAAAATTGAAATTAAATGACCCATGTATGCATCTTAAAAGCTAGGGAAAGCATATCAAAATTAATAAAGAGAAGTTAGGAAGCATACATTAATAAAGATAAAAGCAAATATTAGTGGAATGGAAAACACATAAGGGTGGCTAGGCATGGTGGCACCTGCAATCCCAGTGACTTGAGGGGCGAAACCAAGAGGATTCCAAGTTCCAGGCCAGAGGCAGCCTGTATAACTTAATGAGAACTTGTCTCAAAATCAAAAATAAAAAAGGGGCCCTGGGTGCAGCCCACTGGTAGAGCACTTCCAAAGTTTGTGCAAGGCCCTGTGTTCAGCCCCCCAGTACTGAAAAAAGGAAAAAAAAAATAAAATCAGTATAAAAAACCCAGCTGGTTCTTTTTGGAATGAGGGAAGTCTACTTAAAAAATAGACACCCATGGTCAACAGGTTGAAGGAAGAAATAAAATACAATCTGGAAACATCTGAGTCCTATCTAACCTTCCAAATATAATCCTACTGCTCTTCAAACTTTTTGTATAAAGAGATAGTGGTGAGTAGTTCTCCAATCTTTTTATGAAATTAACTTATGCTTAGCACCAAGCACCTAGGAAAAATGCTATATTAGTTTGCTAAGGTTACTATTACCAAAGTACCACAAATTTAGTGTCTTAAACAATAGAAATTTATTCTCACAGTCCTGGAGACTAGAAGTATGGTGTGTTGGGGGGAGGAACGACACTGTCAATGAAGTATAGCTCAAGGCCTTATAGAAAGTCACTGTGGATCTTTGAATTATTCACATTAGCAACTCATCATGTTGAAATTTATATTCAAAGGGATGTGCAATTTCTTCTGCTTTTAGTTGCATTCCTGGCCTGTGATGAGCAAAACTTTTGCCTATACCACAGCTGCTTCTGCTTGTGGTTATCGTTCTTCTATCTTTTAATGCAATTGATTGCTATTTTGCAAAACAATCTGAAATTGCTGTCATTCCTCCAACAATGAACATCTGCTTTCCTAATAACAAATATGTATCCCACACTTGTTCATTTGCCTTCTTTGTAGGTAGTGATTTTATTTTTAAAGCCAAATCATAGGGGTTTCTAAAAAGTGGCTTTAATGCCAAATCATAATACAACTTTTCATGGTAAAGTATAAGATTTCAAAAACATTTTAAAATGGTGGTTAAATGTAATCCATTATATGACTCAAAAATTATATCACTCACCTACAGAGGCAATATTAGTGGCTGTGGTCTAGATCATGCATGCATTAACACTGACGGCAACAGTGGTGAATACTGCCTCATGAGTAGTTATTATAATATGTAATTAATTATGGATGTATCCTGATTAAAAACTATGAAAATGTGAGGTGACAAAGGTCTTGGAATCTACATAATTTGGTAGTAACAGTTTATAATGAAAATTGTCTTCATTTGGAATTAATGTAACCCAATGAGCCAGAAGCCTGCAGCCATATCCCTGTGGCATCTGATCCTGTCAGATCTCGAAAGCTAAGCAGGGTCGGGCCTGGTTAGTACTTGGATGGGAGACTGCCTTGGAACACCAGGTGCTATAGGCTTGGGAGAAAGACCCGGCAACCCACTCCCCCAAAACATCAGCCATTGAAAACCCTATGGACAGTAGAGAAGCACTAACAATACAGTTTTGCCTGTTGTATGTAGGGTCCCTATGAGTCGGACACTGATTCAGTGGCACCAAAGAGCAACAATGAGCCAGAGCCATGGTTATAAAAGTTCCAGTATAAATAGGATCAGAATCACCTGGTATATCAGCACCTGTTGATGCCAACTCAGAGAGATAGCACCAATAGGGTATATATAGAGAGACGAATGAGAGGGGATTTATTAGAAGAGTTGGCTCATGTGGTTATGGTGGTTGAGAAGTCCCACGACAGGCCACCTACAAATTGGAGAACCACAGAAGACAGCAGTGTGGCTCAGTCCATATTCAGAGACATCAGAACCAGAGAAGCTGATGGTGTAACTTACTGTCCAAGGCTGAAAGTCTGAGAAACTGGGGAGGGGGGGGGGTCACTGGTGCAAGTCCCAGAGTCCAAAACCCAGAATGTCCAAGCACAAAAGAAAAAGGTGTCTCAGCTCTAGGAAAGAGAGAACACTAGTTCATCCTTCCTCTGCCTTTTTGTTCCCAAGCTCCTCCAGAAACACCCTCACAGATAGGCCCTGATACAATGCTTTGCTGGTTCAGTAGGAATTCTTTAATTCATTCAAGTTGACACCTAAAATTAACCATCACACCTGAACTTGTTATATTTGCAAATTCTCAGGACCCACTGCAGACAGATTAAATCAAAAGCTTTGGGGATAGAACTCAGCAGTCTTTTTTAACAATCCCTCCAGGGGATTCTAATGCACACTTAAGTATGAGAATCACTGTGTTAAAATGAGGGGGATGTCATGGGCAGGAAAAGAGGCCTCCTCCCATATTTTCATGAAATTCTTGTTAATATGAGCAACACACACACACACACACGCGCGCGCGCGCATCTCTATTTCCAATTGGTACTTGGTTTATACAATATAAGAGTTTATGTCATCCTTCAGTGTGCTACATTCAAGAATGTGTGTGTGTGTGTGTGTGTGTGTGTGTGTGTGTGTGTGATATGAAAGAGACTTTTACAATGCCAATAAGCAGGCCTTGGTTTGTTTTATCATTGTCAGCCTTACCCAGGTCTCTCCCTATGTCACTTTGCTCCACATTATCCAACTTCCTTGTCTTTGCCCATCTTCCCTTTACAATCTAGGCTCATCTCCTTTTTATACTATTTTTTCAGGCTCTCTCCCCCTCACTTTTCCAATTTTTAACTTTTTAATCTTGCTGCACCAATATAAAAGGAGCTAGTAATGCAAAGTCTGCAGCCATAGCTTCCTGGCATCAAATCCCACCTGATCTCCGCAGCTAAGCAGGGTTGGAGTGGTTAGTCCTTGGATGGGAAACTGCCTGGGACTATCAGGTGCTGTAAGGTAGGGAGAAGGACCTGGCAATCTATTCCCAATACAAGCCACCACTGAAAAACCTATGAATGGTAGAGAAGTACTGACAATAGTTCTGGGCAGGGCACAGTGTCTGGTAGTGTTTCATTCTGTTATACATAGGGTCACTATGAGTTGGACATGACTTGACGACACCTAACAACAACAAGAAAAAATGCAAAACTTGAATCCCCCAGTTAAGGAATGCAGGAATATGGAAGCAGGGACAAATAACAAATACCTGAAAAAGTCACTGTTTGGACTGCAGAAAGGCAGAGTTTAACTACTGTCTTTACCATGATAATATATAAAAGGTGGTATTTGTTGGAGAGTAATTTAAAGACAATTGCTAAAATGTGTACTATTTGGACATGTCATTTGTTTTCTATGCTAGAAAACAGTCTCAGAATTCACATTCATCTTATTGGCCCTAGTGCTGGCTGGCATACTGTATACTCTTTCTTTGGGCTTAGAAATTTTCTTTTTTAAAACTGTTAATAGACATCCAGTAGAAAAATAAAAATGGATGAGCTGTCCCTTTGTTAGATGTTCACTGAGTATTCTTATTGCTTTAAAACTGTAAGGCTTTTTCTCCTGTCAGGAGAAACCTATTTCAGAAATAATTATGTTTGTATTGGAGTCAAACAAACAATCCATTATGAAGCTAAAATTTCATTGGAGGTTCCAACTCATAGCAACAAATAATAAATATATTTGCATTTTCTGATCCATGGTGGATAACAATTTTAGTATCTACCCTTACTTTAAAACGTGAATAGTAAATAATTTTTTTGAGGCAGAATTTCTCTTTAATTTATATTTTATATTCTTATTTTAAATTCTTAGAAGAAAAAAACTTGAGGAAAAAGGGTACCTGTTTTAAAAGTTTATATTTTTTAAAACTGACTTCATATACTTATTTGCAAAAGTTTAAATCTTTTCTTTGTGAGTTGAGTAGAAAATATGAGTTGGAATTTTAAAGAAACAGCGTGATCAATTCAGAATTTACCTCTCAAAATCCAGAGAAGTAACTGACTTTTCCATAATTTTTTTTGGCTCTGTAGGCTGGAGAGGCAACATGTACTGACAGTCACTGTATTGTTTGTTAGTTTCAAGCAAGGTACACAGGGAGTGGAGTGGAGTTAGGCCAGTGCTCCAGCAGGCTCAGGGTACAAGGAAGAGTTTGTGAAGGCTCAATCTGTGCTAAAATTTGGGGCAGGTCAACATACTTCAGCTTTTGAGATATTTGTTATACAGAAATTACAGACTGGCTGAATTGACTGTTGCTCAGAAACATGCTTCTAGGTAAGTAACGTAACCTACAAATGGTAGATTTATTATTCTAAAGTGATAGGAAATATCCACATGGGTAAACCTGACTTTAGTTGTAATTTTCCAGGGTTGTACAGATTTCCAACAGTTGTAGACAATGCTGTAATTAGTATTATTTTTCCTACCAGATTTGTAGTTTGCAAGATTTGATGGTTTAGAAGAATCTTAGAAATGTGTATAAAGAATCAGTCATGATTCTTATTTGACCTGTACTTTTTTCTTTCCATTAAGATAAGCATAGCATTTTGGAGTTTTGTCAGTAATAATTAGATGATAGAGTCTTCAAGATGTAAATGTGAATGTGACTTTTTAAAAAACAATATGGTGGACTTCTGTATTTGGTCACTCTGATATATCTTTATAAAAAGGCTGGTTCTACATTATTAACATTTAAAATAATTGAAATGCTTTGTTAGCTTTAAAATTAATTTCAAGTAGTAGAACAGTGAAAAGATGAAGTGCTAATATCCTTCATATTTTTAGCAATATTCACAATTGTATTTTAAATGCTATAAAATATTTTTAAATATATCATGCATTAGCTTTAATAGAAATCTAACAAAAACCTTTCAAAAAAGATCTGATGTAGGAGGCTTTCTTGCTTAATAGAGGAGCACAATTAAACAAGAATTCCATTGAAAGCTACATAAACATTTTTAAAATGTTTCATTAACAAAATGCTTCATTTACTGTCAAGTTAATATAAAACATGGGCTGAATTTTATGACTTGGATTATTTGGAAAACAAACATTTTACTAACAGATAATAGTAGTAAGTGCACAATGAGTTGAGGAATTTTCCAGTTAATAAAGGCTACACAAATGCCTGAAATCTCCAGAAAATTAGATGAAAACAACCTTTACTGCAATGGATATACTTTGGCCAACTGCACAAATTACCTCACCTATGAGGACAATGACAATCCATATTTTGGAAATATTAAAAATGCCAGTGGTGGGGAGGTTTGATAACTCAGGATATGGTAAACATATAGTAAACTTTTAATGGTTTGAGTGTTTACTTTGTTGTGTTTAGATACCTTAAATACTAGGTCAGTATGCACAGAGAAAGCTTGTAATTGATGATGTATTGGATAGGTCAGTTTTTGCTGTAATTTCAAGCCTATTCTATTTGTTCACAGCACATTATAAGTGATGATAAGAATTAGGAGGTTTAGGTCATGTCTCCTCAACTCTGTTCCCAGCCATTGGCTTACCTCCTTTATAAAATTATTTCTTAAAGTTTTGCTCTGTATTTGGTATTCCCCTTCTGCCTTCTCAGTTTCTATTATTCTGTCATATTGGAGACATTGTGTACGTGTATAAAATATATTGGAAATTTAAATGAGGGCCAGCCTTTCACATGGGAGCTCCTTTCAGGTCAAAAGGTTCAATACCATTTATGAGAAATGAGCAGTGTAGGCAATTTTGGGAACGGTCCCAGCTTTTGGAAAGTGTACCTGTACTTGTGTAAAGTAGCCACCATTTTGTTTATCATATACCAAGGCCCTGACACATGTATATATTTCATGGCCATCAAGGTTGGACAACCTGACCAATACCTACTGTGAAAATATTACTTTTCAAAACGTGATCCTGCAGTGGGAATCATTTCTACATTCTCACATGTAGATTCTCACATGCAGAATCTCGAAATATTTTCCCACCATGTCCGTAACCTCTCCATTTGCCCTAAGAGTTCTTCCATTTAATTAAAAGTGGTAAGTTTGCAGACTCAAGTTTTCTATCATCCCTCTTGGCTAAGGTGGTAAAGAATAAATTTCACATGTCAGGAGTCTGAATATGGTCTTCACTTCTAGAAAGTTTCAGAAAAATCATCTATCCTCTCTGTATTCATTTCCTCTGTAAATGTTGCATTGTTTTGAGGATCCTAATATTAAAGATTGCTATAAGGATTAAATAGGTAATATTTATAAAATATCAAGTGTAATATTTTAACCTTTCAGTCAGTAACCAATAAATATTAGACAGTTGTTATTATTGTCTTAAATTATCAACTATTGATTTCTCTTTGGATTCACCACACTTTCTAGTCTTACTGAAATGTAATGGGTTTTATACAGTTATTTACTTCAGTGTTTCAATTAGAAGAGTGAATTATTTTCTTGTGTGAATTTAAAGTCAACCAGAACTAACTCTAAATTGTAGTTGTGAGCTATAATTACTTCAATGGTTAAGACCATTTTGGCCTCTGAGAGTAAAAAGTTATATTTTACATGTGCATGTGAAAGAAGTATTTGTGAATTCATCTCTGTCTTCTCTTCATACTTTGGTTAAAATGAGCCATAGTGTTGAACAGTTTCTTTGGAACATTACATAAACTCACTTATTCTTGGCCACATAGCAGTTGGGAATATGCAAACAGGCCTGAAAGGAACCAAACAGCAAGTTCTTCACAGGTAGGAAACCTAATATTTACACAACAATCAATAGGGTGAGGGTCACTGGGATGGCTTATAACTAAGTTTTCTTGTTCTTAGTGAAGGAGAGCTAGCATCTTCTCTTACAGGATTTACTTGTGTTAATACGTTCAACAGGATTAGACTGAAGCACAATTGTGATACAGGCGTTTCCACACCAGAAGCCCTGCTCTTCTTCCCTTGTCTGCTGCTCCATACCAGGTGCCCTCGCCTCCCCTCCTTTCCCCTATAAAACTGCTTTCTGATGTTTTATTCATGCCAAAATAGAAATAGCTTATAGTGGTTCATCAACATTTTCCATGTACTTTAACATATGAAGAACTTTAGGCTGAAAATCAAAAGTCTTAATCCTTTGCAGTTATAAGTAATAATCGGTGGGTTGTGAGATTTTGGAGGAACAAAGAGATACATTCCTCCAGACCATGCATTTGTGTTGCCCCCAAGGGGCAAAAGTTCATTCTAAAGAACAAAAACAGCAACAAAAAAATCTTACTTTTCTTATGTATAAAGCATACATGTAAAGCATATATATATACCTAAAAGACATATGGTAAGTTTTATTAAAATTTCATAGGGGTAATTAAGAAAAAAAGTCTAAAAGAGACCCCTTAGAAGGGCCATAGCACACCAAAAAACATAGAGAAACCCTGCTGCAGATGAGGGTATGGATGGACTCTGTAATCCTGGGGAATATGAATTTTTCCCAAATTGTTTCTAAATATTTTCATTACTGATTTAGTACTTATATTTGAAACCAGTATTTATCTTCTAATAAAGCAAATAGGTTCGTCTGTTGAGCTATTACTCTTTTTAATTATAAAAGGAAACAAAGAGGGAAGACTTGAGAACAAAATGTACTTGAATGTGAATCCCAGCCCCATCTATTTGCTCAATGTCCCTTGGAAAAGCACATGCTATCGTTAAGCTTCAGTTTCTTTGTCTTTAGTTTACTTGGGGATCATAAAGTGCACCTGGTGGAATTCCAGAATTCATAAAGATTACTCAAAACAATGCATAAAAACCTTCTACATGTTACCCAGTGCATGATGAATGCATGCCAATTAGTAACTATAATTTTATGTATTGTGCCTTTTAATATCACTTATGGGCTTTAAAATCATTATATAAAAAGAAACTTAGATCTGAGAGGTGTGATTATTATCATCCATAAACAACAGAGGTTTCTCTTGGACAAATGGTAATATTATCCATAAAAAGAAAGATAAATTTCTAATAGTCCTTTAAACCAGTAACTGTACCTATTGACATAAAATAAAAACAATAAAATCTAATCAAACCTTCAACATCTCTAGATTTAATGTAATCATTGTTAAATGTAGAATGGTTAAGTGTCCTTATAGTGCTGCTGAAATGTATTTTCCTTAAATACTACACTGCCCTTAGTTGTAAAGTCATTGTTTTATTTCCCTTTATACCATAAGAACTACGTTTCACTTAGAATTCACACATTTGACTTTTGCCTATAATATCATCATTTCTTCACTCTGTAGAGATGGTATTTGCCTTTAGAGAATCATTGACACGCATGGAATTATAGGATAGAGAAGTTAATTGAAAGGAGATATAATTTTAGACATGATAATTCACATGGAGTTGGGTGAATTTTAGTATTGATCCAACTCTGTGGAAGATTTTATTTCCTTGAAAAGAGTGTCACAATTACTTCCCTACTCGACTCTGTTTTTCATGAGGACTTGAACTGCTTTTGTGATAGACTTAAAACTCTAGCCTGCTAACATCATTTCCAGGTTAGTTTCCTTTCTTTTTCTTTCTTCCTTTCTTTGTTAGAAAATTTTTTTTAATTTTTAAATTTTTAAAATTTTTCAATATTGGGGGGTTGAACTCAAGGCCTCAGGCATACTTTGAATGTACTTTATCACTGAGCTGCTATTTTATATATTTTTTAAAATTTACTTATTTATTTATTTATTTATTTATTTATTTATTTATTTGCAATACTAGGGGTTGAACCCAGGCCCTCGCACTTGCATGTACTACTGAGTTGCACCCCCAGCCCATTTTTTTAGTCTTTGAGACAGGGTCTCGCTAAATTATGCAGACTGCCTCTGGTCTCAAACTTGCAATCTTGCTGCCTCTGCCTCCCGAGTTGCTGGGATTACAGACATGTGCCACTGCTCCTGGCTCCTTTTTTATTTTTTTATCTTGAGGCAAGATCTCACTGAATTACACAGGCTGCCTCAAATTCATAATCCTCCTGCCTCTGCCTCCCTAGTCACTGGGATTACAGGCATGCACCACTGCACCCAGTTTAGTGTCCTTTCTTTAACTTTGTAAGATTACTACCCACTTGTGCAGATGAATATCCAACAGGGAAGGAGGGGTACTTTAATTATAAGTATTATGATGTGGCCAATAGAATAACAACTGTGATATGGGTAATATATTCTCCATTGCCTATTCAGTTTATCTTCTTTTTTGGTAATTTATCTCCTCAACTGCTTTAAACACTTCTCTATGAGAGAAGTCGTTTAATAATGAAAAGCCATAGATAAAGTTCTCCATGCCAGAGGGCCGCTTTGTAATTCTTGCCTTAGCAGCAAAAAACATAGGAGTTTGAGAAGCAGAATTGAAAGAATTTTTGTTGTTTGTTTGATTTTGTTTTTGTGGTGCTGGGGATTGAACCCATGGCTTTAGTCATGCTAGAAAAGTGTTCTGCCACTGAGCTAAACCCCTAGCCCAAGAGAATGTTGTATGTAGGCAACACATTTAGCCAACAGAAACAGCCCAGAAGTAGTAGAATTCAAAATGTATCAATGATATAATTACTTGAGACTTATTAGCTTTCAAAAAACCTGAAAGAACAATTTCCCAGCATGAGCAAACATCGCATTTCAAAATCATATGAGAAATAAAGAAGCTTCATTTATAATAAAATATATTGGCTTATAATCTGTCTCTATATGCTTTAAAAGTTATTCTTCAAGAGAACTTTGAAGAAATTTTACTTCAAAACATCATTAGGCTGAAAGGTTGGGTTAAGAATACATAGCTACTAAATGACATACTGGAAGTTCTGGTGCACAACAGTTCTTCCCTAATCCATGTAGAGTGGTCTTAAATTTACCTACCATCATTACAGTGGAGGAATCTGAGAGTTTTCAAAATTATAGAAGACAGAGGTTTTAACAGAAATGGTAGGAGCTGAAATAAAGCTTCTTTGCTGGCTTGACCCAGACTTTGACATCTAACAATGTTATCCACAGTAGGTTAGAGTAATCCTCACATACTTGAACTTCGAACTAGATCATCATGAATTAATATGGTATTCTTCATCCCTATTTATTTGAGTTAAGAAAGGCAACATAACTTAATTAAAATGTCTCATCCAGGAAAGTTGGAATCACACAATCTTCTTTCTGTCATTTACCCTGCTTCCCTCTGTTCCAGGTAGGATAACTAAGATCCCTGACCCTGGTGGGCTCTTGTCCTGTGGTATAAGGTTACATGTTGTTGGTGGGTGCCATCAAGTTGGACTCACAGCAACCTTCATAGGGTTTTTAATGGCTGATTGTT
The DNA here is from genome assembly GCA_007922755.1 of Pedetes capensis. Lineage (NCBI taxonomy): Eukaryota > Metazoa > Chordata > Mammalia > Rodentia > Pedetidae > Pedetes > Pedetes capensis. The sequence continues at coordinate 35,161 of VMDO01002838.1, forward strand.
TCAGGATTGTTTTGAGAGTGGGCAGCCAGGTCTTTCTCCCATTTTTGTGGTGTTGGATATCAAACCAAGGCCCTCAGAGAACACAGAATGGTGCTCTACCAACTGAACTAAACTCCAGCCCTAAAAGGTTACATAATGCCCCCTATTCTATCCCTTGATTCTATTTGTATCTCTGCTACTAATCTAAGATCCTTCTCTATAATCTACTCACAAATTAATTGAGCCAGACTCTTGACCTTTCTCTGTTAAAAAGCTATTTTTAATTCTGCTCATCATTGTACATTTTTATTTTTATGAAAATATTTCAAAATAATTTGGGGAAGCATTGCCAATTCATTTTCATTCATTCAGAAAGATTAAAGACTTTAGCTAAGTTGGGAAAGGCCCTGCCTTATCTGAATTTGTTCACTGGCTGCGGTATTACTGAAATGAGAAAATGGTTGTCACTGTTGGTCATATGCTATCTTTGCTTTTTCTTTCTTTACAACGTCCTTGGATATTTCAGAATACTGTAAGGTATTAAGGGGAGATAGAGGTGGTTTGTATGGTAATTGATTTGTTCCTGCTATATTGGTTCTAAGTCTCATACAAAGTAGCTGTCTGACTCTATTCTGTGGTATATTGGACAGAGATCTGAATGAACACAGAAGGCATAATCAGCTTAGATTTTCAAAGAGAATTTAATAAATGGTCTACTTGGAGGGAATGTGGGCAGTATATTTCAAAGAGATGCAGACATCAACCACAGATGTTGAAGTAAATATAGACCAACCATAAGCTCTTCCATTCCTGAAAGGGGAGTGAGGGCAGCAGAAATGTCTAAGTCCCTTAAGTCTGCTAAAAGCTGAAACTGGAACCTGAAAGGGGGACCACTCATAAGAAGCTGTTTCCTTAGAGAGAAGCCCTGGCCAGAATGCAGGCAAGGAAGGAAACTGGGAGAAACACCCCAGCTTTTCTCTTCTTCTGCCCTCCTTTCTGCTGATGGTGCCTCCCAATGGCTGAATCTGACAGGAAGCCACAAGTTTTGTAGTGCTGGGGATCAGAGGATCCCCTCCCTCACACCTCACACCCAGAATAAGTAAAGATAAAGAAGGATCTGTGAAAATATACAAACCAGCACATGTGGTTTCCTGAACTCATCCAAGAACATCTTTCCCATGTAGTATTTAATTTGCACAATAATTGATGGAAGTATCCTTTTAGTGCATATTTTTCTCTGCTTTCTGTAATGTTCTGGACATGATTTGGCCTTTTAAAATGTTGTATTTTAACTCAGAATCCTTAATACACTTGTTAATTGTTGCTCTGTGTAATAGTAATGTACAGGGTCTAGTAAGGGAGAGCTGTTGGCTCCTAAAAGAAATGATCTGTCCCAACTTATTTTGCTTCTGCATTTTGATATTTTTTTATGGTCTACAGGTGTTCTGTGCCATCAGCTGACGTGTCACAGCTCTCTATGGGCTCTAGCTCCTAGTTCTGAATTCAACTATTTTCATTTCTCGATGTGTTAAGAAAAGAAATGATCATTACTTTAGTCATTTGCTCAACCAATTTTTATTGAGCACCGGTTATATTATAGACTCTGTATTAGCTGAGTCCTGAGGCTATCAAAGTAAACAAGCAAAAAAGACTCTTGCCATTAAACAGTTTCTCTCTCTCTTTGTCACCCCACCCCTAAAATAAAGCTTTGAGATCTCATGAACTCTCCTAAGAATCTTTAAACTTCCAATGCTTTTGAGGGAGTTGAGAGATTGACACATCTTCTGATGCTTTGCTCAGTTCTGAAGAGTTGAGAATACTAAATAAATGAGCTATTTATAGTCCTCTGGTTAGTCTTATTGTTCATTCATTCATCAAAAAATAATAATTTCTGAATATGTATGGGTTAGTGTGTATAGGGCCTGAAAAATTAATTACACACCTTAATGTTAAGGGGGACTGCTCATCTAGTTGGTAAGCAGATATACAAATAACTACAGTGGCAAGGTGTCAAAATCTATGGGACTAGCAAAGGATTCTATTGCTTTGGATGGAAAGGGAGTTGTGGTAATAACCATAACACCCAATTTCCTGGCTGCTCAGATGAGTAGTTTAAAGCCTCCCTGTTAGTAATACAAGCTTTTATTTAATCGGAGTCCTGTAAGTATTTACTTGTAAAAGCAAGGTTTCCCAGAATCCACTGGCACCAACTGCTCAACTCCTTGAAGTCCACAGGAAATTGTTCCAAGCAGTGTTAACACTGTTTGGGATAAACTACATGACTCTTACCTAAGGGGTCTCAGTAGAAAGTATGGTTTTAGAGATCACTGTACACATACTATGGTCTTATACTCTAGAAAGACACTCAATGAAACTATGGCAAAAAAAAGAAACCATGTAATAATTAAAAGTTGTCCTAATAGTAGTTTACATTATTTATGTATCTTAATAGTTGTAATTGTGGACTCTTTATACCTAGTTAGAAGGTCAGAGTTCTTGTCATGCTTCCAGACCCATACCTTACAATATTTTTTCTAAGATATTTTCTGGTCTTCTGATATGTTGAGAAGGAAGCTCAACACATTTTTTTTTTTTTTTTGGTGGTCCTTAGAGATTAAAGCCAGGGCCTCAAGCAATCTTGACAAGTATTGTGTCACTGGGGGTGCAAGCTACCTTTGGCTTCAAACCTGCAATCCTCCTGCGTCAGCCTCCTGAGTTGCTGGGATTGTAGTCATAAGCTATCATTCCTGGCCACACTTGTGCTTTTTAATCTAACTAAGACTAAAAGTTTTCTCTGGCCGAACAGTTTTGGCACAGCCAATGAGGCTTTTTTCATTTTTCTAAATGATAGAAACACTCCTATGTTTTTCATCTGAAATCTCTTTTCCTTTATTTTTTAGAGAAAAAAGTATCACTGATAAAGAGGAGAGAAACTAATTATATTAGTCAGCTTTCCATTACTATAACAAAAACACTTGCCATAATCAACTTATAAAGAGAAAAGATTTATTTGGTTCAAAGTTTTAGAGGTTTCAGTCCATGATCAGTTGGCTCAATTCCTTTGGGCCTGTAACAAGGCAGAATATCATGATGAGAATATGTGGCAGAACAAAACCACGGCCAGAAAGCAAATGGTAGAGAAGAAACTGTGGTCCCAACAATCCCTTTCAGAGGCATACTCCCAATGACATAAAGACTGCTCACTAGACTGTACCTCTTAAAGCTTCCACCATCTCCTAATATTAACACTCTGGAGACGAAGCCTTCAACACATGAATCTTTCAAGAATAGTCAAGATTCAAACTGTATCACTAATATTAACTATTTTTCCAGTAGGAGAATAATCTTTGTAGGGCCTTATTACCTAAAGGCTCCTGCTTTGTCTCCGACTTTAACATTGCCTTGGTACATGTTCCCATGATGATAATCTATCACTCAGTGACCAAGAAGACCTCTACAAGGCAACATTCAGATTCTTCTCTATCCTCTTATATATCCATACTTAGAGTTTCTCATACAAAAAACAATGTCAGAGACTATGTTATGGGATTTTGTTTTGGTTTTTATTTTTAGAGTGTTTTAGGACTATATGATATAGAGTATGTCCATGGGGCTAAGAAACACTATAAACTTATTTTTATGTATTATATTAACTATATTTTAATATATTATGTGTGATTTGGGGTTTTTTTAGTTTCCAGACACCTTTTTTTAAGTGAAGGACCTCTAAATATAAAGTAATATGTCTAATGATTCATATAAAAAGAGAATAACAAATATCTCATTTTCTATGTACTTCCAGACTTTCTGGACACTCAGTTTGCTTTTTGGTCAGCTTTTTCCTCCCCAGATTAACCATTGGATTGCATTGCTTTGCGTTTAGAGATGCTTCACCTGAAAACATTAACATTTTGTTTCAAAATGTAATGTATACATTGTGGAAAGTAAGTTTACCCTATGTTAGTTACCTAACTTTAAAGGCAACCTGAATAATTTGATCTTTTTACAAGATTTTTCTCAAATAGTAGAGAATCTTGGAACAAACCGTACACTCTGAAGATATTAAAATCAGAATTATTTAACCAACTTTCTAGCTTTCTTCTCCATTATGCAGTTAAAGTAATGGATGTCTTCTAACCTTTCAGTAATGCCAGTGGCTAAGGGAAGTCAAAAGATATTTTTTTCAAATGTTTGCCATGCTGATGCTGAAGATATAACTATTATACTACTTTGCCTTAATCAGTTCTTGCATTATATCAGTGTATGATTGTATCAATTGTCCAGTGGACTTAATGCCTCTTAGCTGTCTAGTAAGACAAGGAAAGGTTTAGTTATCAGTCAGCAGAGACTTGTGCTGTGACATTGATTAAAGAAAACTCATAATGTTATATAGATAACCACAAAGATTTTTGTCTCTTGGTTTCTTACTTCCTTTACCTTATCGATTTGCTTTCTTCTATTTCTGATAAGGGCAATGAAATATTCACCCTGTGTGGAATAAAGTAAGCTATGGTTACAGGCAAATGTCTGAAAAAGGCACAGTGTTGCTTTGAAAATGACAGCTTGTTATAGGTTTCTTCTTTCAGTGATAAAATTCCACAGCCTTAGCACCAGACTCAAGCATGAAGGATAGCATGTTACCTTTACAGCATTTAGCAATATCTATTATTTGGGCTTTCATTTTTCTCCAGATATCCTTTGTCTTGAATAATGTATGTCACCTTTGCTCATTTATATCTTTTTGTGATTTCCTCTGAATGAAAAATAAACCCTATGTATCAAGGACACACTATCCATAAACCAGTGTCTAAACATGGAGTTTTGATATAATTTAGCTAATTGTGAGTCCCCTCAGGTGTCTGTCAGCTTACGATGTAGAGTCTTGTGTGGTACTATACCACACAAGAAAGCTATACCCCCTGTATTTCAGATACCAGCAGGGCCACCCATGGTGGACAGGTTTCAGCCAAGTTTCCAGACTAAGACAGACTAGGGAAAAGGACCAGGCAGCCCATTCCTGAAACAGCCATTAAAAACCCTATGAATAGCAGAGAAGCATTGTCAGATATAGTTCTGGAAAATGAGCAGTTCTCCAGGTTGGAAGACATTCAAAAGATGACTAGGGAAGAGTTCCCTCCTCAAAGTAGAGTTGACCTTAATGATGGGAATACAGTAAAGCTCCTGGGACATCTAGTTGCTGGTATGGCTTAACTCAAAATGAGAAGAAACATAGTGACTGCAACGATGGACTCAGACATAAAAAGATCATATGCATGGCACAGTGTTGAGAAGTGTTTTGTTCTGTTGTATATAGGATCGCTATGAGTGAGACCCAACTCTACAGTACCTAACAACAACAACAACATCAACAAGTATGAGTCAGAAACTATTTCCTTTTCTCATACCTAAGACATACTCCTCCCTCCTCTATTAGTCTGTCTTCTGCTGCTATATCAGAATACCTGACACTGAGTGGTTTATAATGAAGTTTGTTTAGCCCACAGTTTTGGAGGCTGAAAGTCTAAGATTGGACAGCCATGTCTGTTCAGCCTCTGGTAGGATCCTTCCTAGCTGCATCACAAATGATGGAGAAGCAGAAAGAAAACAGCTGTATGCAGGAGGGACCAACATGTAAGGTGGCCTCACTTTATAACAACCCAGTCCTGTGAGAACTACCTCCCTCCATGAGACCAGCATTAATCCCTTCTGAGAGCCCCCACAATCTAACCACCTTCCAGTAGCCCCCAGCTCTTCAAGATTCCACCATCTCAGTGTTGACATATGAGCACCAATTTTCAGCACATGTGCCTTTGAGAGGCAAACTGCATCCAAACTGTAGTACTTCCCAAAACACACATATACACACCATCTTTTCAGGTACAACCTCTCACTTCTACTTGTTTAGTCCTCTAGTATCTTCATAGAGAAGAACTTTTTCACCTTGAACATAACTACACATTATGTGCATAACAATAAACAGATCTTTTATGCCTCAAAAATGTTGAAACCATATCTGTGAATGGTACGTACATGAGCTTCTGCCTCATGCATTTATTCAGCAACATGTAATTCTTGCTTACTACTTAACCAGGCACTGTGCTAAGCACTGGGTCTCTGGCGGTGATAATTCTCTTAGCGTAGCAAAGTGATAGCAGGGAAAGGAGAGATACTAAAATTGTAAAATGTAAATTGGTATTATGAGTAGAATTATGTTCTTAAATTTTGCTTTGTAACTCTCCTCCCACGGAAGATCTCTTTATTCTGCCCAGGATCCACAGCCCCGTTGCAAGCTAAGCTCATGCTTAAAACAGAGCCTCTTCCCACCCCACTCAGGCACATGATCCAGGCTGCCCCTGCATCCCTCTGCCTCCCTCTGCCTTCCATGCTGGGCAGTCCTCAGCCACAGACACTTGTCTCACCTCGTTCTGTTCTGACATCCTATTCTGAGTCTGCCACCTCTAACACAGATTCTGCCTTGCTATGTCCCATCCCTTCATTAACCTTAGAAAGGTTAAAAGGAAAGAGTGAGTTCTGCAAAGTATTGTCTGCTAGTATTTTAATTTGAATAATTATATGTTGTTGTTGTAGTTAGGTGCCTTTGATTTGGGTCCAACTCATAGTCACCCTATGTACAACAAAATGAAACTCTACCCACCACTATGCTATGTCCAGCACTGTGTCAGTGCATCTCTGCTCTTCACAGAGTTTTTGATGGCCTATTGTTTTGGGAGTGGGCTGCCAAGTCCTCCTCTCAAGCCTATAACACTAAGTATTTCCAGGTGGTCTCCCATCTAAGTACTAACCAGGCCTGACCCTGCTTAACTTCTAAGATCAGACAGGATCAGAAGCCAGGGTGGTACAGCCATAGAGAATAATTATATGGGAGGAATAAGACATACAATCACTTAAATGATCATTGCACATTGTATACATGTATTTAAGTAACACTATACACCACAAATAGGGCTGGGATTTAGCTCAGTTGGTAGAGCACTGCTCTGTGCTCTCTGAGATCCCAGGTTCAATTCCCAGCACTGCAAAAATGGGAGAAAGACTTGGAAATCCACTCCCAAGGCAATCCCAAAACAATCAGCCATTGAAAACCTTATGAGGGACGCTATGAGTCGGACACAACTCGATGGCACCTAACAACAACAACAACATACACCACAAATATTTATGACTAGTACATGTCAATTAAAAATCAAAAATTTCAAAGATAAATATTGACTGCTAAATATGTTCATTATTATATAGTTTAGACTATCTTCCTTCTCTTTTCTGCATGTCTCCTCCTACCTGTGACTAGTGATGTTATCATCATGCATTGGCTTTTTATTGTAGGTTGTTGTTGTTGTTAGATGCCCTTGAATTATCTTCAACTCATAGCGACACTTATAGGGATTTCATGGCTGATTGTTTTGGGATTGCCTTGGGAGTGGTGTGCCATATCCTTATCCCATTTTTGTGGTGCTGAGAATTGAACTGGGGACCTCAGAGACTGCAAAGTGGTACTCTACCAACTGAGCTGAATCCCAGCCCTTTTATTGTGGGTAAACTTAACTTAGGAGCCTTTCTATATACCTGAATGTCTTTGAGGCAGAAACAGATTGTTTGCCCTTTAGGTCAGGCTGACACAAGCCCACTCTAAAGTACAGCAGTACAAACCTCCTACCCTGAGTCTTATCTACATGTGAATGTTGTTATTTATTGTTGTTGTTGTTAGGTGCCATCGAGTCAGGTCTGACTCATAGCAATCCTATGTAGAACAGAACAAAACACTCCCCAACTCCGTGCCAGGCACACAGTCTTTTTTATGGTTAAGCCCATTGTGGCAGCCACTGTGTCAATCCATCTAGTTGAGGATCTTCATTTTTTCATTGACCTGCCACTCTCCCAAACATGATGTCCTTCTCCAGGAATTGATCCCTCCTCACAACATGTCCAAAGTACAATTTGCACAATCTAGCCATCCTTGTTTCCAAGGGCTCGCTGGTTGCACTTCTTCTAAGATGAATCTGTTTGTTCTTTTGGCAGTCCATGGTATATTCGATATTCTCTCCGGCACCATAATTTAAAAGGATCAATTCTTCTCCTGTCTCCCTTATTCAACATCCAGCTTTCATAAGCATATGATGCAAGTGAAAATATCATTGCATGAGTCAGGTACATGGTTTGTCTTCAGTGTGACATCTTTACTTTTCAACACTTGAAATAAGCCTTTTGCAATAGCTTTTCCCAATGCTTTTGATTTTTTGACTGCTGCTTCTGTGGATGTTGATTGTAGAACCAAGTAAAGCAAAATCTTGGACAATCTCAATCTTTTCTCCATTTATCATGAAACTGCTTATTGACTCAGTTGCAATGATTTTGGTTTTCTTGATGCTGAGGTGCAATCCATACTGAATGCTGTCTTTTTTGAGCTTTACAGTAAATGTTTCAAATCCTCTTCACTTTCAGCAAGCAGAGTTATGTCATCTGCATGACACAGGTTGTTAATGAGTTTTCCACCAATGCTGATGCTGCATTCTTCTTCATAATGTCCAGCTTCTTCTTGGGATTATTTGCTCAGCACAGAGATTGAAGAGGTAAGGTGAAAGGATACAGCTCTGATGCACACCTTTCTTGACTTTAAACTAGGCAGGGTTGCCTTGTTCTGTTCAAAGGACTGCCTCCTTCTTTTACATGTGAATAGAACCCAACACCTCATTTTATATTTTTATTTGTTGGTTCTTACAGTGTTTTGTTTGTTTGTTTGTTTAGGGGATGTGTGTGTGTGTGTGTGTGTGTGTGTGTGTGTGTGTGTGTCTGCTGCAGATGCTATTGAGAGAAACCTCATTCCAGTACAAGGATCACTAGAGCAGGAGGTGGTGACTCTCTTTGATCACTTCTTGCTGATCCAGAGCTCAGCTGTGTCCTGGGCCAGATGCAGGGCTTGGCAACATGTTGTACAGACCTAGAGCCTCAGGGTCTGGACGGCTTGAGAGAGGAACTCTAGGTTGGGCACTTGGAGTGGGACATGGCATAGCTAAGTCTCAAGATTAAAGAAACTTCAGGGCCCAGGGAACTTGAGGGCTCCAGGCTGGTACAGAAGGACATTAGCCACATTAGAGTTTGTTAGCCTCTTTTGTGGTAACTTTGGAATCCAAGCAGTTTTGTCTGGGGAATGTTCCAGAGTCTAGCAGAGGTGTGTAGCTGCCAAGTGTTCTATTCACATGTAGATAAACTTGGGGTGGGAGGTTTGTACAGCTGCACTTTAGGGTGGGTCTGTGTCAGCCTGACCTAAAGGGCAGACAGTCTATTTCTGTCTCAAAGTCAAAACTGTGACATCTGATACCAATAACCAAATATAATGTTTGTATGAAGTTTTAATCCCTAAAATTTGCTGCTCTTAAGATTACAAATTTGCTTAGACCTATAATTACATGCTAAACAGTAGATACATTTACTTATGAAATACTTCTTTGAAATCTTCTCTCCTAAGGAAGGAGGGATCTAGCAAAAGAAAGAAATGATAGGAGAAGAAAGGAGAGGGAACAGGAGGAGTGAGGAATGAGAGAGAGGGCGACCTCAAAGTAAACAGCCCAACTTTAATAGTTTGGGAAATAATTGTAATAATACCAATAATACCAAAGAATGGTAATAATACAAATGGGCTAGAAAATTCATGTAATATTACTGACAATGTAAAAAGATAGATCACTACAGAAAAAGTTTCAACCTTAAACATAATTGGGATCCAAGAATATATAGAAAAATGTTCCCACAAAAAGACATGCAAGTGGACGAGAGGCCTTTTGTGGGTAGGGGTGGCACGGGGAGTGGGGGAGGAAGTGCACAAGAGGGTAAGGGGGAACTTATCTGTACAATGTACAATGAAACGCTTATATGGAAATGTCACAATGAAATGCATGTCAAAATGAAACACATTAAGTTGTACATTAAAAATTTCCAATAAAAAGAAATCTTCTCTCCTAAAGGAGGACATCCTTCACCATTCTAAACAAACTCAAACCACATATCTACTAACCTGAATGTGACCTCTTTATCTGTGATATTGAAGCCAGGGGCACATTTGTAATGTACTCACTGTATAAACTGGAGATTGTGATTTTTATGTGATAGGTTACAGTGTCTTTCAGAACACCAAATACAGTGCCAAGCCTGTGGGCTGAAAGGTTGTCACAGGGAGCAAGTCTGGGAGGTTTGTTTTGGGGTTCTGGATGCAGTCTCGGGCTGTCAGCAGGTGCTCACTTGCTCGTGTATTTATTCAGGGGATATTTGTGGAGCACCTCTTGTGCTCAACACACCCTTAAGTATGGACCACGATACAGAGTTGAATAGGACACTGAGGTTAGGTGTTTAAAAGAGCACCATGGCAACATCATGGCATGAAATGCACAGAATACAGGAGGGCAGCCAGAAGGCCCTGCGGCATTTAAGCGGAAGATACTGACATGAGGCAGCAACAGTGAGATGGAAAGAAGGGAGGAGCATCCTGGACTCGGACTTTTTTAAACTTCCCAGGGTGACGAGCCCCTTTAGTCATCAGATGAATACTTCTGATGTTCTCTGCAGAGAGAAGAGTGCACATGGGCATGCTTTACAAATACAGTTCCTCAAGGCTTCCCCTCACAGTCCCCTTCAAGAAAGTGAGGCACAGGCCCATGCTAACCCACTGTGCTAGAAGAGATGCTAAAAAAGATAGATTTTAGGAGAACAAAACAAAATAAAACAAACAACCACAACACAAAAACAGAAATGTAGTGTGTGATGGAGTCCATGAGTGATGAGTAGATTCATTCACCCAGTGATGGGATTCAACTTTATTAGTACTTAATATTAGTCCAATGTCCTAAGCCTATCACTCATAGTCTAGGAAATTATGGAAATAAAAAACTGCCAAGACTATTTTGGAAAAGTTAGTATTTTGATTAGAATTTTCAAAGTGGGAATAAGTCTTTCACTGAAGTTGTTTGAAATATCTCTCAAAGTAAGCTTAGAAAGATTTGTGACTTATAGGATCTAGGACAATGGAGAGTTTTCCTTTTACCCAGGGTTGTTCAACTTTTTGGCCTCCCTGGGCTTGATGACTAAGATGCAGAGCACGGTTCACACAGTAACTGTGTGCATGCATTTTGCAGTTTAATCATGAGTATATGACCTTACAGCAAACTGGTAGGGCCATTGTAATATTTAAATGAGATACCTAGGTATAAGTTTTGGCACAGAGGCTGCAAATAGCAATCACTCAATTCAAGTTAAGTATTATCATTACCTTTACCAAACTCAGGAAGCACCAATGAAAAGAAGTTCACAGTATCTGGGATGGTGTTGATAGGCTAGAGGATACCTGCTTTCCTATAGTTAGTAGCAGAGCTGGAAGCAAACTCTAAGATTTCAGTTTCCATATTATCTTCACAGGACTAGCAGTTCTCAAATATGATTAAGCACATGGATCATCAGGGAAAATAGTTGGGAGTTTGTTAAGTTTATGAGTAGATTCTTCACGAAGATCCAAAGTAAATGCAGATTGAGAATGACACTCAAGATTTAGAATGTTTGTAGATAGAAAGCTAACATTTGTTATTGAAAGACCCCAACCTAAAAGATCCCACCTAAAACTGTAATTGCCTGGGCCAAGACAGAGAGTTCCATATCAGAAAGAGCCAGAAAGAAGGGCAACTCCCATATCAGGTCAAAGCCAGAGAACGGAGAAGCCCCATATCAGGTCAGACAGTAACCACGAACTGCGCTGTTTGAAATCCCCGCGCCTTTTAAAATTCCCACCCCCGCGCCTTTTGAAGTTCCCGCCGTGACCCCTAAAATGTTTTAAATCAACCAATAACCATGCTTCTGCTTCTGTACCCGCGCTTTTGCCTATAAAAGAACAACCGCCCTTTGCCCAGCACGCTCAGTCATCAGGAGCCTCCGCAGGCGCCTGTGTGAACAATAAAGCTTCCTCTTGCGTTTACATCCTGTGGCTCAACCTCGGTCCTTGGGCTTGGGTCTCCGCTTAAGAAGGATACCCTCCGGGGGTCTTACATTATCTTCTGTAACCTAACTTTGTTCTGTGAGATTTCTTTATGTTTTTTAAATTACCATATAATAGAATGGACTTTTTATTCTCGACATTTCCAAACCTGTATCTATTCATGTAACAACCACATCAATCACAATTCAGTTCTAGAGCCCCAAAAGCTTTTGTGTTGCAGCATTGTATTCATACTCCCTCTGCATCTCAAGCCCTAGGCAACATTGAGCTTTTTTCCATCACTGCACTGTTGCCTTTTCCAGAAAGTTTCATGACTGGAATCATCCAATATGTTACCTTTTGAAATTGGTCTCTTGCAATCAGCATAAAGTCTTTGAGATTCATCCTTGTTTTGCATGTATCAAAATCTCGGTCCTTTTTATTGCTGACTAGTATTTCATTCCCTTTGATACCACATTAGAATTTGACAAGTGACTGGTTTTATATGGTAGTTGCAACATGGAGCCTAAAACTGTATCAGTGAATTTTCATGCTATGTTATATTAAATGCATTGATTTGTCTGACTTTGAATGGATTTTTAAGTATGCATGATTCTATAACTTCTTGCATTGGTCATTTGAAGAATATTGGTTTTTAGAGATATGCAGATCCTTCTAAATGTTGATACATTTCCTTATACAATACCAATTTCATTCATTGCTAGCATCATAAGTCTCATCAGGAAAGACCTTAAGTATTAGGAAGTTGTCAAGTTCATGGTGGAGAACACAGGTTTTATAAACTGTTAATTTTTACTTGAAAGCTTGAATTATATTGGCCACATGCACATGCATGCACATACACACAAAAAAAAATTGCTGTGATTTTCCCTTGAAATGATAGATTCATTTCATTTATTTTTAAAGAAATGTTTTCCAAATGGACAAATCTGAATAACCACAGTTTTTTCTGCCAGTCATTCTTTCTAGTAAAAATTATGTTCCATAAAAAGGTGGCTACTTCAACTTACAGCTCAACTACTCACTCAGAGATTTTGTAATTTTTATTTTCCTTCTTTCTTTTTTCTTTCTTTTTCTTTCTTTCTTTCTTTTTTTGAGACAGTCTTTGTATCTGGGTATAGAACAGGGGTACTTATTTAGACTTCCCATTTTGTCACACAGAATATTCAGAATATATTCTTGAGTTTTAATAAAAATGATAACTTTTACAACTTTTCCTAAGGCATTCTTAAGAGAATTCTTTTTGAGTTCTGTATAGATAGTGGTAAAGACGAAGATTGCTAGTAGTCTAATGCCTCTGCCTTTTACTTGTCCTAAGGCATCAGCAGTTTTAGATATTATAACTTTCATATCCTCAATAAAAATGCCAAAGCAGTGAAAAAGGCCAAGTGTGAGTGTTACTGTGAAAGTACTTTTGACTTTGCAGACCTTCTGATTGTCTCTGGGATTCTCAAGTGTCTACAAATTACATTTGGAGATTTGCTTGATTATGTTTCATGTTGGTATAAAGAATAACTAAGATCAATATGACATGTAGGTCCTATAAGGGAAAAAAGCATAGAATTATTTAAGAATGAGAAGACATGGGTGATGGAGCACTCGAGCCTTGTCTGCAGGTGTATAGGCTTGTGCAAGCCCATTGCTCTCCATCTTTGGGGATATAAATGAAACCGGATGAGAGCACTCCTGACCATCAGAAGGGAGGATGATGTATCTTACATGCTAGAGATCATCATCAGAACAGAATCCTATTTAGTCTTTTAAAACATTTACTGTTTCAAATGTCTGAAGGTAGAAGACAAGATTAAATGATTTCCAGAAGATCCTCCAAGTTCTAATATTAGCACTTTGTGGTCCAAGAATGTGAGGCTTATTATATATCTCTAAGTGAAATTGTCTTTGTTTTGGACTTTGTTATCAGACCATGGTTTGCAATATCTCCAAAAATTTGATTTCATTCTAAATTAGTCTTCAGTTTTATATGGTTTCTCAGCACCCCTTGCAAGATGCCGTCCTTAATAACTTGCAGGTTAGAATTGAATCAAACTTTGAGAAATTTTGCTGCTGCAGGAGCCACATGTTGTGCACACACATACTAGGGATTAATGGGAGCTGATAATCACCAGATTGTGCCTTCTTCCCACCTTCATTGAAAGCATCTCAGCGATAAGAGTCTTTGATCACTACTCATCCTACACTGTGGCTCCTGGGGTGAAAGGAGTTGGCCTTCATTTAGCACTCCAACTGAAGGAGTTGAAGAAACTTTGCTTTGGTTGATAAGATTTCCCTACGGTACAACTGAGCTTCATATCAAAACTTTTGATCCCTCTCCACTTTTGAATGATAGAATTAAAAGTATCAAAAAGAGAGTCTGAATTTTTAGACCCCACACAAGTTCAATTTTTCTGTGTATGCATAATATAATGCTTTTAAGAGAGAAAATCCAATTTTTATTGTATTTTTATAAGATGTTTATTTCCAACAGCCCATTTTTGCTTCAAGAAATGTTATAAATTTGTTTCTTGAAGTTGAGGTACAGCTGCAAACAACAGCTCCATTTCATTGGACAAAACAAAACCAATGTTGGACATCATCAGGGTCTTGGAAATGAAACTGTAAATGTTCTGTGTAAAGACACTTAGAAAAATTAAGTCCTATTGTAGTTGTTTTGCTTGTAGAAAAATACAGCTGCACAGGGAGACCTAAGAAGGGTGATGAAAAGTATGTGAATGTAAGGTGTAATGGCACACACCTGCAATTCCACCACTTGGGTGGAGGGTCTGAGGGAGGATCACGATTTTGAGGCCAACCTGGGCTATAGAGTGAGTTCAAATATCTGAGAGTGTGTGAGTATCAGTACAGTAAAATTTAATAGAGTACCAATGTGTAGCACATAGTCTACTCCTGTTTCCCTGGTTGTCCCAGTAATGCCATTTAAGTCATTTCCTTTTTTTCAATCTACAATCCAATCCAGGATTGTAAATTGCATTTAGTTGTCATAGCTCTTTAATCTCAGCTCCCCAGGTTGTGTTGTTGCTGGTGTACCACATAATGTTGATATTCTTTAGAAAGCCAGGCTAAAAGTCAGGCATGGTGGCACATGCCTGTCATCCTAGCACTTGGGAGGCTGAGACAGGAGAATTGTGGGTTTCAGGCCAACCTGTGCTATGTAATAAGTTCCAGGCCAGCCTGCACTACGAGACTCTGCCTCAAAAATCAGAAATAAGATAAAACAAAAAGTCCAGGCTAATTGCTTTGCAGAATGCCCTTCATTTTGGACTTGTTTCATTATTTCCTCATGGTTAGATTCAGATTAAGCATCCAGATAATGCTATGTCCCTTTCAGTGTCCTTCTCAGAGGACATTAGATGTTAGTGTGTTCCATTACTGGCAATGTTAAGGTAAAGCTAGTGTCTACATGAGTTCTACTTTATGAAGAATTGCTTTTCCTTTTAATCCAAACATAATCCCTACAGTGATATTCTGAGAATGTATGAATACCTTATTCCCCACTTTTTATTTAGTGGTTTTAACATCCTTCAATGATTGAGGCCTGTTTGGTTATTATTATGTGGTAATAAAATTCTATTTTTTCTACTTCTATTATTGCCTTTACATTTATTAATTGGCCTTGCTTTTTCTTCTCCTTTTTCTCTTCTTGAAATAATTTTTTAGAATCACTTATGTACATATGGATATACTTTTTCTTTTTTCCAATTTTAATGTGATTATTTCATTTTCACCTAGTTTTATTAAGGTATAATCACCAAATAAAAATTATATACATTTATAGTGTAAAACTTGAATTTTTGATATATGTATCCATTGTGAAATAATTAAATAAAGGCCATTAACGTATCTGTCTACTCACACCATTATGTTTTTGTAGTAAGAACATTTACAACTCCTTTCACAATTTTCAAGTATACAACATGTTGTTATTAGCTATTGTGTCCATGCTATACAGTAGATCCCTGGAACTCCACCCTAACTAAAACTTTGTACCTTTTTAATCACTTTTTAAATTCAATATTATTATAATCTATTCTTGGCATTTTTCATTTTGGTGCTCAAATTGTACCATATTTGACCATTATTGGGAGCCCTTCCAAGTTGGCTTGATTCTTTTTGATATGTCCTTGTACCATATTTGACCATTATTGGGAGCCCTTCCAAGTTGGCTTGATTCTTTTTGATATGTCCTTATTAGTTTAAGCACATTCTGTGTTGGGGCATCCAGATAATGTCCAGATTTCTCACCCCTAACTTGTACCCTCTGTCCCAAGAAACCTGGTTGTTTTTAGTAGAGAATGCTATTCAGAAATTCAGGATGCTATGTTTTCTCATTGCTATTGGAATATCTTTTCTTGTAGGCTCATTCAGTGGATACTAAAATCCACATATATATATATATATATATATATATGTACACACAGTACTATTATAGCTGTATGGTGCTGTAGTCTCTCTCTCTCTCTCTCTGTGTGTGTGTGTGTGTGTGTGTGTGTGTGTGTGTGTGTGTGTGTGGTTTGTATTTTAGTATCCACTGAGGTGGCCTAGAAGCAATGATGCCCCAGGGTCCTTCACTTGAATGGTTCTTTTTCTTCTGCCATTCTGTATTTATATTGCTCTTCTCCCAAGTGAGGAAAGCATGTTTAATTATATAGTCTTACAATGCACACAAAATAGTCTCACATCTGCTATACTAAGACTGCTACTAATAGTACACCAAGTGAGGTTCAAAGATTCCTATAATTTTCTGTCCTTAGACTATATGTCTATATATAGTCAGAGTATTTTTTAAAATAAGTATATGCAAATTATTTTGTTCTCTTATCAATTTGTTATGGCTTAGGAGTGTTTTTTAAAATTTGATTTTATTGTGAGCACTTACTATGATTTCTACCCTCTTAATAACTTTTAGCCTGTAGCTGTATCATTATGGTGTTAGATCCCATCAGATCTTGGAAGCTAAGCAGGATCGGGCCTGGTTAGTACTTGGATGAGAGACCACCTGGGAACACCAGGTGCTATAGACTTGGGAGAAGGACCCTGCAACCCACCTCCAAAAAACAATCTGCCATTGAAAACCCTATGAATAGCAGAGAAGCACTGACAATAGTGTTTTACCTGTTGGATGTAGGGTTGCTATGAGTTGGGTACTGACTCCACGGCACCTAACAACAAAAACAATAAATTTTATGGTTTTTGTTTTCTTGTTTTTTTGTGTTTTTTACTTTTTATTGTTTTGCAGTCCTAGCAGGTAGAACACAGGGTCTTGTGCATACTTTGCAAGTGCTCTACCACTGAGCTCACCCCCATCCCCATTTTTGTTATCTTGAGACAGTCTCACTAAGTTATATAGGCTGCCTCTGGCCTGGAATCTGAGATCCTCCTGCTCTGCCTCTTAAGTCTCTGGGATTACAGGCAGGCACCACTGTGCTGAACTTTCCCCCTTAAAAAATTTTAAATATCCAGTGTAGTATTGTTGACTAAGGCACAATGTTGTACAGCAAATCTCTAGAACTTACTCATCTTGCATAGATGAAACTTTATTCTTTTTTTATTGGAAATTGTTAATGTACACCTTAATGTGATTCATTCTGACATGCTTTTCATTGTGACATTTCCATATATGCATTTTGATGTACATTATTCACATAGATTCCCCCTTACCCTCTCCTATGCTTCCCCCCATCCCACCCTCCCCATCAAAGACTTCTCTATCATTTACTTGGTAATATTTTTCTATGTGTCCTTGGGTTCCAGTTCTGTTTAAGATAGAAACTTAAACTTTATTCTCATGTGTCTTTTTAATATAATCTATTTAAGAAGTTATTTTCCATTATTGTCTATTTAGCCTATTTTTGAAAATTCAAACTAATTCTACTTTTAAACATTAATAAACCTCAAGTTACATTGCTACCTGTATGAAAAAATCTAGTCCCAAACTAGTGCCATCAGCATATATGAGATTTGTTAAGAAACTATATGTAAAAAAGTGAGAGCATCAGTATTTTTCCTTCTTGTACTGACAAAGATTTAAATTTTTATTATTCTTCAAACTTCAGGGTCAATAAAAGATACTAATATTGCAAGGCAATACATAGCAGTGGCAAACAGGCTCTCCAGTTAAATGACCTGAGGGTGAATCCTGATCCCTGCCCACTCCACACTTATTAATTGCAGCCAGGTCAGATATATTCTTCTATCCATCTGTGAAATCAAGATACTGCAGTCTCCAGATGATACAAAACACCACTTAGCTAATGCCTGTTGAAAAGTGTATGCAAAAAACTATTACCTGTGATTTTGGTGGGGGTAGGGTTAAATTTGAAGCTATGTTCTTGACAATAGGGCTATTTTTGAATTTGTAGGTTGATTCATATTCATTCTCTTCCCCTCCCTTCACCCCCCCTCTTTCCACTCCCCCCTCCATACATTTGAGCCACAAGGAAAAGTTATGGCTTAGCTAGAAATTCTGGCATTGGGAGTAGCTTTGCCCTGTTTTTGATATGGAAAATAAAAATTCCTTCAACAACATCTCAAGTCAGTTGCTGCTGATGATCCTGGGGCAGGCGTCTGTGCCAGGATGCCAAGCATGCCTGACCCTGTAATCAGTGAGGCATCTACCAGGGATCTCATGGCTAAAACCTAGGTAGGAAAGTCTGCATTATATCTAATAATAGCTCTGGAAATTCTCCCAAAACACTTACTGGCAACTCTCAGCTGACAGGCACAGCATATAACTAAAGCAAGTACATTGTTCCTACTCTTGCTAGTCAGTGTGTTGTAGTACTAACCAAAATAGTAGCTACAAATCATTTGCCATGACCTTTTTTTTTTTTACCCCTGTGCTGGATATCAAACCCAGGGCAAGTACTATGCCACCGAGCTATAACCCTAGGCCCCTGCTATGAACTCTTTATATCTTTACTGTGGTGCTCTTAGATTATAGCCAAAAATGGCAAAGTCTGTTTATGTAGATATTCTATACTTTTAACCCACAAACACCTTAAAATCTAGAGATTCATATAAACTGTCAATTCTACCAATGCAATAAGAGAAAAATATATATATCTGTGCTTTTACTGTTTTGTTAAACGTGGGAATTATTTTCAACACAGTGTAAAATTATGGCATGTTTCCATTTATGTGAAAGGTTCCATGGATAATATGTAATAGGAGTGGAAAGCACCAGCTTCTGTAGATGTGCGCTGAGGTCCCTGAGGATGCACCAGAGAATCAAAGGATACTACTATAAACGTTCAAGGAAGTGGGAAAAGGCCTTGGTAGGAAAGTTAAGATGTTTTGATTCACAGTTGGAAGAGACTGAACAGTGAGAGGATGATTCTTTCAAGACAGGGAATGACTGTGAAGTCTATGAAGCTCAAGTTTCAGGGACCTTTATTGGTATGGGAGAAGTGTGGGCCCAGGGTCATATGTTTTTGTAGTATTTGCTACAGTAAGATATTTCAACTGGTTGAAGACCACTATGTTTTTCTACCCCAACTTCTACTTCATCTCACTTTTCCTCTTGTTAAATGGCATTGGAGATAGTTGTGGGCACAGGAGACCAAAGGTTGAAGATACATTTACTCAGAATGTGTAAGGTATACATGGATCTGCAATCACTTCTGCATATATAGTTAAACCAATGCCAGCCATCCCAGGGAACAAATGGCTTCTAGATTGTATCACATACTTAGCTGGCTCACAAAGCAGGCTCAGCAGCTGACTGTGTAATATTATTAATGCTGTACCCAGCCCTGACATACACGTAGTCAATAGAGGAGAAGTAATGATTGAAGTGTACAGAACCAGAAGCTACTTTGTGGATAATTTTTCACCAGACATCGTAAATGTGCAATTGATGATCTAGTTCCAGTCAAAAGTAAAGTTCTCCGCTTTCAAAATATGCTACATAGTACGTAGTATGTACAGTTATAAATGTTTCATACATTTCTCCTTTTTGATGGGAGTTGTATAAAATAGAACTTAAAATTTTTATAAAATTGTATATAGTAAAATTCCTGAGTAAGGCACAAACCATAGCAGTCCTACCAATAAGAGCATGTTTGTATGTTGAGTCAGAAGTTTTTATGTGTTCCCAGTATGAAAAAATTAAAGTCTGGTCGACCATACTAGAGGAAAGACTAATGTTGCCATAGCAATATCACAAACCAGTTATCATGTGAAAAGAGGATCAATGGGGGTGAACCACAAATGTAGGAGTCAGTCAATAAATTTATAAAAAGTTATGATTATTCATATTTTGTGATTTTATGGTATTTTTCTAGCTTTTTTACATTTATGGTTTGCTATGATTTTGCCCTCACCTTAGATAAGTATTCACATTCTTGCCTAATTTTGTATTTGTAATTTCACACTCATTTTCTAAAAGAGGGCCTAACCCAAACTTTTAGACTTTAGTTCCCTCAAAATCTAGATTTTTCTAGTCCCCTACTGGGCATACAGGGTGGCCTTTTAGATGGTCAGTCTCTCACTTGTCATATGCTTAAGGATTATATTTCATACATCTAGTATGATAGAGACTCTGATAAGTTAGCAATTTTTTCTGTAAGAAATAAAATACAGATGCTGGCTGCCAGCGCCATGTATATCACCTGTGCTCTGTGAGTGCTCAGAATCCGTCCTATATAAAACAGAGTCCGTTTAAATGATGGGCGGAGCCTCCTCTCATCAAGCTCCTCAGAAAAATATTTCTAAGACTGGATCAGGAAACATAAAAGCCTGGCATGTACTGAAAAGAAGCTATCAAAAACTACTGAGTTCATCCTGGAAAGGTACTGGATTTCCACAGTAGTTTAGTGGAAAATCAGTATGGAGGTTCCACAAAAAACTGAAAATAGAACCACCATATGATCCAGCTATACCACTCTGGGGATATACTCAAAGCAATCAAAGGCGGCATACACAAGAGATACCTGTACACCCATGTTTATGTTTACTGAAACATTATTTACAAAAGCCACAACATGGAATCAGCTTGGATGCCACCAACAGATAAATAGATAAAGAAAATGTTGCATAAATACACAATGGAGTTATTCAGTCCTTAAGAAGAACAGAATCTTGTCATCTGCAGGAAAATAGATGGAACTAGAAATTATCATGAAAAGCAAAGTAAGCCAGACTCAGAAGGACAAGTATCACGTGTTTTTTTTTTTTTTCTGATATGTGGAATCTTAAAAAAAAAAAAAAAGGAAATAAAAGTTGTTAGGGTACAAGAAGGGGACTGTGAGGGGGGGAGGGGGCATACATATGGGAAATAGCAGGGATAAATAAAATCAAAGTATCTTTTACACATATATGAACATTTCAGAATGAAACCTACTATTTTGTATGATTAGTATACTCTAATAAAAAAAACTATTGAGTTCATAGGAAATAATTTGAAAGAATCAAGAAATGACTGCTCTTTATTGAATGCAATTTACTGAATTATGATTGCATAATAATACTGCGAGAGAAGGACCTGGCAGCCCACTCCTAAAACAATCAGCCATTGAAAACTCTATGAATAGCAGAGAAGCACTGACATAGTGCTGGGCAAGGCACAGTGTCAGGGAGTGTTTCATTCTGTTGTACATAAGGTCACTGCGAGTCAGACCTGATTCAGTGGCATCTAACAACAAAAACAAATAATACCACAATTTTAAAAAGTTCCCTCTAAATTCATTCTGAATACTGGTTTATGAAGGGAAATAAAACATATATCCCATCTTTCCTGTACAAACTGCAGTTAATAAGAAAAATGTCTGCTCTGTAGAATTCCAGCCAATAAATGCATAAGTAATGAAAGACTTAAACCATCATTGTTTTGTAACCCCTATTGAAATAATAAAACTAGGAAATGATCATGATTTGCTGCCCAAACCATTTGGTGAAAGGTTGATGAGGAATCTTTATGGATTAGCTGGAAAAACAAAACTCACTAATTACAAAAAAAGAGACAGAAGATATCATGCATTTTTTTATATAATATAGTAGAAAATCAATCCCACTGATGAAATATATTTCACAAAAAGTAGAACACGTATTTATCTGATCAGACCCTGTGTCTAACTACCAATTTCCAAGAAACACAGAAGAAAAAAGAATATACCACATGTGGTTTTTAGGTGCCATCAACTTGGGATCTGACTCATAGCAACCCTCATAGGGTTTTAAATGGCTGATTGTTTTGGGATTGCTTTGGGAGTGGATTGCCATGTCCTTCTCTCCTCATTTTTGCAATACTAGGGCTTGCACCTGGGTCATCAGAGAATACAAAGCAGCACTCTACCATCTGAGCTAAACCCCAGCCCAATATGTCACATAATACCCTGGAAATGAGTGAGGAAAATCGAAAATGTAAGATATTCTGTAGGACAAATGAATACATTTCTTCTGCAAATAAATTGTAAGAGAAAAAAAGAGGGAAGACACTATTATAAATTGTCATTTAATAAGTGTCATAATGGTATTGTTATAATGTTAAAAATGAACTTAGAAATGCAAGCTGATGAATTGATAGAGAAAATGATATGATGTCTGAGTTTCATTTCAAAATAACCTAACTGAGGAGCAAAAAGAGAAAAGTTTAAATAAAGTAATTAGCTAAATGCATAATTTTAGCACGGAGATATATTATATTGCTCTATTTCTTGATAACTCTGACAGTCCCTAGTTTGCTTAATGGTAGGCCACAGGTACACAGTAAACAAATAATGAAAGCACATTCCACCAGATAGTATACCTGTATTTTCTATTACTTGTTTAACATCAAAAAACCTTGATCAATAGAAATATTCAATTGTGACACTTGTGAAATATTATATGCAGTGGCATGTTGGTAAATGGCTCCTGAAGAAGAAAATCCTTCTCTATAGTGATTGTAGTGGTTGCTAGTTTTCATGGTATAAATATTCCATTGTGGCCATTTTCGAGTTATTAATGGAACATCACTGAATGTGGAGTTAGGAAGAGATGTGCATAACCAGTTCTCTGAGCCCATCCAGCCAGTTCCAGCCCACTGCTGGAAGACATAACAGTGAAGCATTTGATCCTGAAGTCAGACTCTGGATCTTGGGTCAGATCCCAGGTCTTGACCAATTTAGTTTTTTTAAGGCTTTGTTTCCCCAAACATTGTTGTTGTTGTTAGGTGCTGTCAAGTTGGGTCCAACTCAGCAACACTGTGTACAACAGAATGAAACACTCCCTGACACCATGCCATGCCCAGCAAAGAAACATGTCAGTGCTTCTTTGCTCTTCATAGGGTTTTCAATGATTGATTGTTTCGGGATTGTTTCAAGAGTGAGTTCCCAGGTCCTTCTCCCATTTTTGTGGTGCTGGGGATCAAACTCAGGGCCTCAGAGAGTGCAGAGCATCACTCTACCAACTGAGCTAAACCCCAGCCCCTTTCCCACTATAGAATGTGGATAATAATTTCTACTACATTAAGATATAAATCAGATCATACATGTAATGGACCTAGTATGTTCCACTTGATCATGCTAGCTAATTTCCTTTCTTCTCTTCAAGTTCAAATAGAACAGAGAACTCTTGTTTGGGGCAGTTTCAAAGTTCCAAAAGAAGAGAATGAAGCTGATCATCTTTTCCAAAGGCTTTTTGCCCAGAATTTCTATAATTAGTTAAAGTTGCAGGTTTGGGGGCATGGTGTCACAGACCCGCCAGAAAAGCACTAAGTTCTAATTTGGTTGGATATTAATTGGTAGGCTGGGAAATTAATGTGACATGATTGTAGCTGTAATAGAACTATTTGTTCAAGGTAGAGCTATCTGTCCAGTGGGATCTGGCATTGCAATTACACAGTAAGAATTAAATATTGTCTTAGAGTTGACATGGTAAGAAGGCTATAACTTTCTTAATCTTCTCCTAGGGACTGTTGAAACTCAGCCAGGATGTTTCTGGCATGAATAAGCCTAAGAGTTATGTTGGCAAATTGAAAATATTTCCATTCACAATTTTGATTGTGTTAGAGCAGACATTAATAATAGCAGCATTTATTTTTCAAGTTCTTTAAATTGGGTGATTAACCTTGGTCTCAGTTAATGAAAGAGGTTTTTCCCTGGCTTTGGCTTCTGAATAATTTTTTTTTTTTTCTGTGTAAAACCTAAGATTAAGGTCATCACTGATTAATCAGTAATGAGGCAATTTTCAGAATCATTGAATTATGTGCTACATATATGGAAATACATACATACATACCTTTTTCATTTTATCACAACTAAGGCCAGAGAAAAAGTGAATTATAAACCAAGCTCATTCTTAGGGTTTGGAGACACATATACTAAAGGCGTTGGAAATTTGATTCACGCCTCTGAGCTGCTGTGTTCCTACTGAGAACGCAACTTGTGGGTGTATTTTTCCCCTGTGAGGGAGAATTTCACCAATCATAAATCTACATATTTTGAATTTCTGAGCAAATACCAAGGAGATAAGCAGCAGTGTGCAGCAACATCAGTCTGAAGCAGTACATAGTATTATCCACACCAATCTCCTTTGATCTATAAAGTATCGTTTTCCTTTATTCAATTAAAACATTTGCCCCTTGGAAATTTGAATTTCCTGTTTACTTGAAATAGTGCTTTTCATACTAAGTTAAGTTTAGTGGGTCCCAATAAATATGCTTAAGAAATGAAATGAAACAAAAATAGTTGTGGAGTAAAATTTATTCCTGAGTCATAGTAAAAGCAAAATTAGAACGCTGATGCTATAAAATGTGCAATAAAAAGTTACTGAAATAAAATAATAACTCTCCATTTTGTGGTCCATATAAAAATTGTATTTACATTAATAAATCTCAGAATGTGTTGGGTTCATTTTTTAGCAAAACCATCATATGTTTAGAGGACAGAGGAGTTACAAGTCAGCCTAGGCCTCACTGGGGACAGCAGAGATCCTTACTAGATGACAGGAGTTTCACTCTTGGAGGACACAGTTGTAGAGATGCATTAATTTCATCCTCTCTTATGAAAGAAAGATACTACTACATGACTTATCCATCCATTCATCCATGTTGTTGTTGTTAGGTGTCGTCGAGTTGGTATCCGACTCATAGCGACCCTACATACAACAGGGAAACACTATTGTCAGTGCTTTTTTGATGTTCATAGGATTTTCAAAGACGGATTGATTTTTGGGAGTGGGTTGCCGGGTCCTTCTCCCAAGCCTACAGCACCTGGTATTCCCAGGTGGTCTCTCATCCAAGTACTAACCAGGCCCAACCCTGCTTAACTTACAAGATCTGATGGGATCAGATGCCACAGGGCTACGGCTGCAGTCTCTCATCCATCTATAGTCTATACATATAAATAATATATATATATATATATATATACACACACACACATATATATGTATGTTTATTATATTTTATTTTTTACCAGCCCTATTATCTCGATTAGATTTCAAGATTTTTGAGGTCAGAGTTTTTGCAGTGGGGCCCTCATATCTTCTCACCTATCACTTGCCTCACACACACTTAGTATGTATCACTTAACTGTGGTTACCAGTGACAATGGCTAATTTCCACCACAACATACTATTTACCCCCTTTATTCATCTTTTATGCATTTATACATATTCTTCCTTTCTCAAAGAACTTGCAGTAGCTTATGGCATGAATAAATAAGAAAACAATGGCTCAATTATAGGTAACAATATAGAGCTATTATGTGTGTTTATATACATGTATATATACGTGTATATATGTATATGTGTATATATGTATATATATGTATATACATATGTGTATATATGTATATATGTATGTATATATGCATGTATATATGTATATATGTATATATACATGTATATATACGTGTATATATTGTTGTTGTTAGGTGCCGTCGAGTCGGTATCCGACTCATAGCCACCCACATAGGGCTTTCAATGGCTGACTGTTTCGGGATTGCCTTGGGAGTGGATTGCCAAACCCTTCTCCCATTTTTGCAGTGCTGGGAATTGAACTCAGGACCTCAGAGACTGCAGCGCAGCGCTCTACCCACTGAGCCAAATCCCAGCCATGTGTATATATGTACATGTATATATACATATATATACACACACACACAAACACACATACATATACATATGTGAAACACATACACATTTAGATCTCATAAAATAAGGTCAGAGGGAAAAAAATATATAAATGATCAGATTGCAAGTTCTGTCATAGTTCTGTCTTAGAGTTTCATTCTTGCATCTGAACTTCACAGTGGGTAAATGAAGAGGAGCCTACATTAGTTACATGATTCTTTCTTTAAAAAAAGAGACAGAGACAGCACCTTGGTGAAAGCAGAAATTTTCCTTCCATACACACGAAAAGCATTTCCCACATGCAGTGTCCTTTCGGAGACAGTGTCTGGACTAGATGATCTCCACACTAATGCTCCAGAAGAAACTAGTCAGTGGGAGTATTTCTCTGTTATGTCTCCTTCGTTAACTACTTAAGGCTTTCTGATAAAATGCAGTAAAAATCAATCTGTAGGAAGACAGGATATGTTGGTCCAAGCAGGTAATCTTTTGCTTGCTCTGAAGGTATGTCATAGAATATTTAGAGGAAATTCTTCAAATAATTGTCCCCAAGTACCACCTACCTTAGCGAGGTTTTTAATTAAACTGAGTGTAACAAGTATAGGATTAAATTCCCTGGCATGGGCTTAGCCAATAGGTATTCAGGGTTGTTGGTTGAAAGCAAACTCATCTGCTTTTAGAAAAAGTTATTGCTAGGGGATCAGGTAAAAACTGGCAGCTTTACCAGAATTCCTCTCTGAGAGAGAGGATGGGCCCTTCTACCTCCAGACAGCCATGGGCCTGTCTACAGCACTATGTTGATGGCTTAATTCCACAATATTGTCCTAGAGCACTTCCAAATATATGGGAATATTTTTTGCCTATACTTGGTTTTGTTTGTTTTTTCTCTATGCTGCTACTATGCTCCATCTACTAGTACAATTCTTGGTTTTTCTGGTTCCACATATATCAGGAGGTCCTGTTAGTTTTCGTACAAAAATCCACAAGTGATATGGGAGCAAACTAGATGAAAAGAACCCAGTGTTTGAAACATCAAACAGAATCATAAGAATTATCTTGTATTTATGGCATTTATGAAATGTCCATTTTG
Source organism: Pedetes capensis (assembly GCA_007922755.1). Classification (NCBI taxonomy): domain Eukaryota; kingdom Metazoa; phylum Chordata; class Mammalia; order Rodentia; family Pedetidae; genus Pedetes; species Pedetes capensis. The sequence continues at coordinate 62,292 of VMDO01002838.1, forward strand.
TACAGAGGTGGAATTATCACAATTTGAAATTTCATAGTAAACAGCATCCCAGTAGAGATGGACCACAAAAACTGTGGTCATAGGGAAAATTCCAGACACCTTGGGGAGGAAGAAGTCAGGGATTAAACACAGGTGATGGGGTAAAGGGTGTTGGACTGTGATCTCAGATAAGATTGGAACAGTGAAAAAATGGCAAATACTTAGAGAAAAAGGATAAAGAAAGGTATACAGGAATGCCCAGGCAAACATTTACTCCTAACTTACCTAAAGGAAAAGTAGGCTCTCAAAAGTAACAGGTGGGGAGAGTAAGGAAGGATAAAATGCAATATCCTTGGTCTGGTTCTGGTGAATCTAAAGAGGTAATCTCTTGGAAAGCATAGAAACAACTACTAGGCTGCCATTTTATTTTTAAAATATGGTTCCAGGCATAAGCCCATTTAGAAAGAAACAGAAGTTATTTATCTAATTCTTTTAGGGTGGAGCAACTCTTTGAGAAGTCAATTGTTTGACTGTGTAATAATCAGTCTGTGTAATTTGTGTAATAATCAGAGAGTTGAGTTATTAGCCGAAAAACTTCCTGGATGTTTGCAGCAGTAGGGAAATTTGTTGAAAGGCATCAGGGAGCTCACAGAATCACCAGGAGGTCTGCAGAACCAGTGTCAGGCATCAAATGAAACAAAGGGAAGCTAAGAAGCTAGAAATAGAGCCTAAATTCACACCAAGAGCCTATCTGCTAAACACAGGACTGTTGATTCCACTCAGCACTGGCCATCACCATTCCCCATTGCTTGTCCTTAACCTGTAGCTGCTGCTATTGCTGCTCTCTCTGGCTTGTCCCCTGGTTCTACCTCTCGAAATTGCAACTCAAGATTTACACACCTGTAATCCCAGCATTCAAGTGGAGGAGGCAGGAGGATAACAAAAGGTCAGCCAGGGCTATATAGGGAGTTCAAGGCCAGCCTGAGCTACACAAGACCCTGTTTCCCCCCCCCCAAAAAAAAGGAGGGTGAAGGACTAGGGAGGGTGGCAACATATTTCTATTGGCTGAGCTTCTAAGCTTCAGTCATATGCTCATGTTTTAGCCTCAGGGAATACTGAGAGAGTCTAGCCTTTGGGATCTTATAGTAAGAAGTGAACTTTGCCTCCCACCAAAACTCACAAGGTACAGAATTCTTCAGAGAGATAGAAGATTTAGATTTGCGGCATTCAGAAGATTCAGAGTGTATAGGGAGGTACAGAAATATCTGCTAAATCTTCCTTTCCAATATTCCTATCCTTTTGGATTTTTAATGATTTTTAGAGCTAAAGTCTCAGGATTAAGGTAATCCAATGAGTTTTAATTGTCCGTTCCAGTTTAAATAGTGCAGGCCAACCTGTTTGGAGATATTACCACTTTGATATTACAGTCAAACAATTGACTTCTCAAAGAGTTGCTTGACCCTAAAAGAATTAGATAAATAACTTCTGTTTCTTTCTAACTGGGCTTATGCCTGGAACCACTTTGATTGTTGTTGTTGTTAGGTGCCATCCAGTCGGTGTCCAACTCATAGTGACCCTCATAGGGTTTTCAATGGTTGATTATTTCGGGATTGCCTTGGGAGTGGATTGCCAGGTCCTTCTCCCATTTTTGCAGTGCTGGGAATTGAACTCGGGACCTCAGAGACTGCAGCGCAGCGCTCTACCAACTGAGCTAAATCCCAGCCCCATTTAAACCTCAAGTGCATCACAAATTCCTAGTGCTGAATGTCAGCATTTTAAGTTTTGACATCAAATTCATTCTGTCATTGGTACTTATTTTTAAAATGAAATAATTGAAAATAAATCTAAATATTTCAGGATTTTACCACTTGTATGCCCTCTAAGGGCTCCTGGGAAAACCTTGATAATGATGGTAGAGCTCAAAGAGGCCCTCGTAGGCACTGGCAGGACAGACATGTCCCTCTCTCCATCGGGTGCTCTGCCAGCCACCCCTGTCCTTCCTACAATTGCTGCTCCTTTGAAGTGCAGACCAGTCTTCTTTCTGTCTCTTGATAGTTGACAGTGCCAGTTACAAAGAATCATACCAGACCATGCTCTGGTGTGGCAGCTGTACAAGTGGGGGCATGGGAAGATTATCCAACTACTTGAAATAAAAAATTCTTACTCATATATATATAGCTTTAAATGACACAAGATTCTGAATGTGCAGAATGAGAACCAAAATACCTTTTCCTAGGTTCTAAAATATGTAGTTGGAACCAAAATAATTTCTATAACCCTTCCTGGGAGGATGCCTTCCCAAGCCATTTGAGGCTAAACTTAGAAAATGAAGCTTATTTTTAACTTTGGTACCTCCCTAAGTTATTCCAGGCAGCTTTTCTTAGGGATTTTCCAGTGTCGTTAAATGCCACAGAGTATGTGCTGTACAAGGCCAGATTTTGTCTGCGTTATCCTTAAAAATAAATTCAAGAAATTCCATGGGTTTCTTATTTATACCAGCCTTAGCCAGGCTGAAAGATGTCAGGGTAACAAACAGCTAACGGTGATGACCCTGAACTAGTTCTGGAGTTGAGCCATTACATTTTCATTAATAGTTGCATGTCTTAAAATCTGATTCATTTCTATCCATGAGCCTTTGAGGCCTTAATAATTTTCATAAGTACCCAGGGCTGTACTACTTTTTCTTTTTATTTCAATGTATTTTGCATTAAGACATAAAAGCAAGTAGGTTTTTGATAAGCAGATAGTGGCTCAACTGATAAACTATAACTTGTAGCTAAAAAGGTACAGCTTAGACTGTGGAGGAGCTAAATATCTGATAAATCAGTAGCTTTAGTCTTTTCTTTGTACAGCCAAGTGCTACATCATAACATTGTGTTAAACAGTCATATGGGACAGTTGTTGTTGTTGTTAGGTGCTGTGGAATCAGGTCATGGAACTGAAAAAGTCTTATCTCCTTGAGCTGAACCCCTTGTAACATCCGTAGCACAAGGCATTACTCATTTGTGGTGATGCTGGTTGTAAACAATCCTACTCTCCTATGAGTTATATAAAAATACGGTCAGTACCTGCAAGTATATGATAATGATAATAAACAACTATTATTTGTTTATAATTTAATATACTTTCTATCTATATTTTAAATATACTCATTCTATTTATTAAACATCATTTACTATTAAAAAAGTATTTTAGGCCAGCAGCAGTCTCATAGATCTTTTTTTACCTCATCTCTTGATTACCTGAAAAGGCCAAGTTGAGTGACTAACCAATGCCATCTAGGTTTGTTTAAGTACACCCTGTGATGCTCATACGACAATGAAATTGCCTAATGACACATTTCTAAGAACTTATCTCCATCATTAAATGGCACATGACTATAATTTTATAGTTTCTGCAAGATTCAGGGACACTAAGCTTGCATCATGTGGTCAAACTGATGGTAACATTTATCATGATGCAAGTATTCCCGACATTTTCAGTGGCCCAAAAGAAAACAATAGCATTTCATCTTGTTTACAAAGTGATCCCGAGATTTTCAAGTTGCCAATGATCTTATAGAATATTTATAGAATTATTTTAGGAAAACTAGTGCTGAATATGTATTTCTCATGGAAGCCTATGCATTTCTGAGTTTGTTGGTTATTGCAGCTTTGTGGGGGCTCTTGCTGTGCTCTGGATACTCATAGCAATGCAATGTTAAGCTGCACCTGAAATGTTCACCAGCACAGCAGGAGAATCTAACCTGGCTGGCCCAAATTGTTTGGCAACTACTCCATGCTCAAATTATTGTGGCAATTATGAGTGTGAGGTAATAATTTGTACTTGAGTTTTGTCCTGGGGCCTGCTCACCCAGTTCTTTTTTGAAATCATGTTTTATAATATCATGTTAGTGAACAGGCCAGGTGTTTCATAGTAGCTGCATTATATTCTCTGAAGACTGAAGCAAAAATTGAAGCCAAGCAAACGCCACTATACTTCTGGTCGTGCTACCTTCCTAAGCACATTAATTGTGTCTGTTCTGAATGGAAGAGAAATATGAGCAGTTTAGAGTCTGGGGCGGTGGGAGCAAAGACGTTTAGGGATATCTTGCCACTGCTAGAAGTGGAAATGTGGGAACTTTAACTTAGTCTACTGCTTTCTTACTTCTTCTTGTTCTCCCCTTTCCAGATAACCTGACTTCCCCCACTTCATGCATCATGTGCTACAAGATGCAAGCACTGACAGGAGGTATTATCATTAGCTCTGATTCCCTCCATAACATCCTGATTTTTAGAAGAGAAGAACCATGGTCAGAGGAAGATTGTAAAATGAAAAGTGAGACCAGTCAGTCAAGATTTACTTAAAAAAAAAAAAGGAAAGAAGAAGAAAGTGAAATATAGGAACCATAACTGTATTTGTTGTTGTTGTTAGGCGCCTTTGAGTCGGTATCTGACTCATAGCGACCCTGCATACAACAGGAAAAACACTTATCAGTGCTTCTCTGTAATTCATAAGGTTTTCAATGGTTGATTGTTTTGGGGAGTAGGTTGCTGGGTCCTCCCAAGCCTACAGCACCTGGTGTTCCCAGGCGGTCTCCCATCCAAGTACTAACCAGGCCCCACCTTGTTTAGCTTCTGAGACCTGACAAGATCAGATGCCACAGGGGTATGGCTACAGGCTTTTAAGCTGTATATGCCCATTGCAAAACAAGTGAATTATTTGTGTGAGTCAAAGTTTCTAGGCATTTTGGAGGGACTGAATCTGAGGAAGCTAAATTATAGGTATGGTTAGATAAGCAATTGCAATGACATTCAAGGCAGGGGACATTGCAAGTACCAAAGCTTGAAGTGAGAAAGATACTGACCATAAAACAATGTGTACAGATGAGATATTAATAGGCAAAAATTGTAATGCTTCAACAGTAAAACTAAATGTAAAATTTTGCTGCTAAAATTACAATCATTTGTAAATTGATAATCAATCTCCCTAAGGTAAGGATTAGCTCTTTTATTCTTCATTGATGAAGTTCTGATAGTTATTGAATATAAGAATGATCACTTTCATAGGCTGGAATTGGCACAGATAAATAATATACAATACAAATAATACAATAAACATGAGGGAAAAAATAGAGCAAGAGAAAACAAGATTAGAGATGAGCAAGCGATTAGAGAGAATATGATGCAATTTTGAGGTCCCCTAGCACAGCTGATACTAACTTCTCCCCTTTTAAGGGATCACATTCTCAAGACTCTTGGAAATATAAAAGAGTAGTGCATTCATCAACTTTGCATTGTTGCAATAAAATACCTGAGGTAATCAACTTAATATGGGAAAAGGTTTATTTTGACATGAGGTTTCAGAGGTTTCAGTCCATGATTGCTTGTCCCTCTGGCTTTGAGGCTAGTGTGGCACAGCATATCATGGTGAGAGCATGTGATTCACTGCATGGTAGTTGGGAAGCAAAGAGAAACAGGAAGGGGCGAAGTGTCCCAATATCCTCTTCAAGGGTATGTCTCCCCACAATGACCTAACTTCCTTTCTCCAGATCCCCCTGTTAAGATCTGACGGGATCAGATGCCACAGTGGTATGGCTACAGGCCCATAGTACCATAGGTCAATCCTAATTCTAAAAACGCTGGCTTGTACTTTAGATTTTTCAATGTCCCTAGACAGAACATCGCTTCAGTTTATGTCTGGATTCTACAGAACCTTGGTACTATAAAGAACTGGTTCTCAAGTGATAACATGTCTCAGAATCACCCAAAGCACTTGTTTCTGATTCATAAGGCCTGGAATGGAGCCCAAGAATTTGCATTTTTAAGAAGTTCCCAAGTAATGCTGCTGCTACTGCTGCTACATGCACCACACTTTAAGAATCACTGTAAGAAAGGGTCCTTTCAAATGAGAATTCCTGGTAGAAACTCTTCTTGTGGTCTTTAGAAATCACTTAAAATTCAAGTGCAAGAATAAGACCTTCATATGATCATTTAGAAACCAATTCAGGGGCACATAGTTGCATCATTTGTATCACCTTTTTATAAGGATCTCCATATGTTAAAACTCTTTTCAACTGTTTCCATGTCTCTTTGACAACAATAAAAGAGTAACAACAACAACAACAAAAAGAATAGCTATTGACATTGCTGTTAACAAATCTTAAATGTCCAGATGAGTGTTTATAGCAGTGGAAGGAAGGGTAAGACAAGGTCACTCACATTCAATAATGGGCCTAGCACCTATTGCAGAAGCTGAATGTGTGACATTTCTTAAGTAGGACAAATTCCAAGGGAGGATGTTAATGCTACTGGCAATTTTTATGAATTATACATGATATACTGTTTTAAAATTCAGCAGGAAACTGCCATTTACCCTCTATAATAAAAGATATTTTATGAAAAGTGAAGTTCTGGTTGAGTAAACAAGAAATGCTACCAATATAATGGCTTATAAGCACACTTTTCTTCACTTACGAGCATCTTACAGAAGACAACCAAGCTTTTGAAAGTAGGGTTGTCCTTTGGAAACCCAGCAGAAGATTTCCTGAACTAGTCACCTCAGTACTGTTGTCCAGTGCTTCAAAACCAGCAACCATTTTCTAAAATGCACCTCTACCATGTTATTGGCTTTTGGCTTTATCTCCTAGATGCTTTGTTAACAGTGCTTCTCTGCTATTCATAGGGTTTTCAATGGCTAATTGTTTCACGAGTGGGCTGCTGGGTCCTTCTCCCTAGTCTGTCTTAGTCTAGAAGCTCAGCTGAAACCTGTCAACCATGGGTGTCCTGCTGGTATCTGAAATACTGATGGCACAGTTTTCAGCATAACAGCATCATGCAAGCCCCCACTTCATGGCAAGGTGACAGACATGTAGTGGTCCTAAATGCCAGGGTAAGACATTCAACACTTACTTGTCAATCACTAGAAACACCAAAACCTCACTGCCAGACAATATAATTCACCCTATAATTTTGAATGTTAAAATTAGAAATTTTCATTATGATTAGAAATGGCTGGAGTCATCTAGAAGAACTCTTTATTATTCAGTCATATATCTATTCAGTACTGCACTTCCTACATTCCAAGCATTATTGTAGCTTCAGGGAATAGAACAATGGAAAAAAGGTAGATTTGTGCACACACGCAAACACAAAGTGTTTGACCCTCAAGGAGCTTATGTTATAGTGATGATGAAGCTATCTTGTTTTGGATTTTCTAGGACCTGGCGATGTACAGGACCAATAGGGAGACATCACCTAGAAATGCGGATTCTCAGGCCCCATCCCAGGTGTCCTGAGACAGAATATGCAGTTTATTTTAAAAGATCTCCAAATGATTTGTATCCACATTAAAATTTGAGAATCTCTGCTCTAGAAAACAGAGCCTGAAGCAAGGATTAAAGTTCTGATTTTAAATAGGAGCTAAGCCCAAGAAAGTAAGAATAGGGAGAAAGAGAAGTAAGTCAAAGGAAGCTGCAAAACAATGAGATAGTGGGTTGGTTATGAGTGTGGAAGAGGCAGAGCATGCCATTTGGCAGGTGGGTTTGCTCTGCATGTGGAACTTTGCTCTCTGCAGACAAATTGCAGGGAAGATTCATGTCTTCTTCCCCTCTGACTGCTAGTTTCTGCTGATTTGGGTTTACATCACTAGAGGTGTCACTTCTGCTCTTCTGGGTTATAATGTCCAGGTCTGAAAGTGAAGAGGTGGGTGCAGACCAAGAAAGAAAAGAAGTAAGCAGTTAAGGTTTTCTGCGGATGCAGAGTTTGGGGCTCACGATAATGTATATGGAAAATTCCATCTAGATAAAAGCGAGTAGAAATGGCATTTATTTGTCATACAGCAGGAATGTAAAAAATCTGTCTGACAAGATAGTCACTATAGAATTTTGCATGCTAAATTAGAAATTGCCCTCATAATTAGGAGTTAATAAAATCTTTTTCAACATTTTCTAGTATTCCCTGGTTTATGTATGTTTGAGATCACTTCAGATTTCCACATATCTATCATTTTATTAAATCCTCTCTTAACTCCAGGTTTCTAGCTGTACTTCTGCACATTTATTGATACCTACAGTACACTTGTCAATAAGATGCTTATTAATATCTTCTGAGTCTCAAATATGCAGGTTCATCCCTGTTCTCCCAGTGTCCTGGCACAAATCACATCACACACATTTCGGCTTTGATATCATCATGCACACATCCTCATCCTTGGACAAGCCAGGAATGAGGTCCAGGTATAATCAAACAATCCAGATCAGTAAATCTAGATAAGCAAATGGTAGAAAATATCAAAAGAGAAACCATAAATCCCTGAGTAAGGCAAATCTGAGACCCAGAAGATTGTGGGACCACTTTCCCAGCTATGTTCCCTCCCTGAGTGCTCCTACTGTAAGAAGTTCTCATTCAGACCATTCAGATTTTACTCAAATGGCATTGTTGTTAGGTAGTGTCAAGTCAGGTCTGACTCATAGCGGCCCTATGTACAGGAGAATGAAACCCTACCTGATGCTGTGCCATGCTGGATGCTATAATCAGTGCTTCTCTGCTATTCATAGGGTTTTTGATGGCTGTTTATTTTGGGAGTGGGCTGCCAGGTCCTTCTCCCAAGCCTACAGTACCAAATATTCCCAGGCAGTTGCCCATCCAAGGACTAAGCATGCTCAACCTTACGTAGCTTCCGAAATCAGATGAGATTGGACTCCAGGGTGGTATGGCTGTAGACACTCAGTATACAGTCCTTGAAAATTATGAAAGTGACAAATATCTAAATGTTGTAAGTAGTTAGTCCCAAGCAATGAGAATATGGAGTTTCATTTCCTGTGTTTTTCAAAATTTATGTGATATAGGTCTACTGCTTTTATAATGAGAAACTTTTCAAGTATTTTCATAAAATAACATTTTATCAAGGAAACTCTAACAGAATAAGGAAAAATCAGAATGATAGGTAGCTATAAATTAAAATTATTTGCATATTTATAGATACTCAGTAAATCTCCCTAAACTCTAGACTTTGGAAAACTCTAGATTTCCATAGCTCCTGAAAACACATAAGAGAATGTCTTTTTCTCAGTGCAAAAGAGATGAAATACATGAAGAGTTAGAAACCAGAAACTGCTTTCTGAAGGCAATGCTGTACTGCCAAATGTCTAATGAGGCATTTCAAAATGTCTGTGAGTTTCCTGTGCTGGTGAGACACAGACACTATTTACAGCCTCACATAATGAGAAGGGCCCTTTACCATGTCTGTGTGTGATATTGGTGAGCCCTGAACTCTAGACACCTTTTAGGAAGTATTCAATGTATAGGCACTCTGAACTTTTTAAATTTGCTTTTCTCTGAACAAAGGGTCCATTTCAAATTCAACTAGAAATTCCAGTCTCAACCTGTACACCCCAGGACTACTAGAAACATGTTTTCCACTAATTGACCTTTTGACCAACTCTGTTAGCATGTCAGAGGTAATTTCGTATAAATGTTAACAGATATATTTAGTTTATTTCTACAAATGTATTGACTGCCAGCTACTACTTATAGTACTGATGCCACTACAATAATAATAATAATCTCACATTTACATGATAGATCCTTATTTTCCAAAGATGGTTTATAAATCATTTCAGAATCCATTGGTACTAAAAAACTTTACTCACCTCATTATTAATATTTCTTTCAAAAGAATTCATAAGTCGCAGAGTAAAATCTCCATGGAATACAGGGAACATTGGCTTCCTACTGCTACCTTGATTTGGGCTATTAGAGGCTTCAAGCCTCTAATTCCATTAATGTTTGATAAGTTAAAATCAGCTAATTCACCTGAGAGTACCATACTTAATAGCATGAATTAGTAATGGTCATTTGGCTTCCCTATAATTATTAAGCTCATTTGATAATTTATGAAAATAAATACATCTAAGGGACAATGACTCCTGAACAATCTCTTTTCACATTGGACCAAATCAATAAAAAAAAGTATAGTCATTCATATAGGTGCATGTCATTGCACACATTATAAGTATTGGAACCTGTTGTCATCCTGTTTGTTAAACTGAACTATGGTATTCACTTGGATGATCCAACATGAATAATGTGCTTTTAGGTCCCACCTTCATAACTGCTTATCCATAAATACTTTCCTAATGGCATGAGTATTTAATTTTTAAAAACATACTTATTAATAGGGGCTGGTGTTTAGCTCAGTTGGCAGAGTGCTGCCCTGTAGTTCCTGAGGACCCAAGTTTGATCCCCAGCACCACAAAAATGGGAGAAGGATGTGGCAGTCTACTCCTGAAACAATCCCAAAAGAATCAGCCATTGAAAACCCTATGAGAGTTGCTTTGAGTCAGACAAAACTTGACTGCACCTAACACCAACAACTTATTAACAACCAAAGATTCTAATAAAAACTTTAGGTTTTTTTAATACTTAAAAAGTGACTCTTCAAGTTAGTAGACGATTTGGATTGCTTTATAAATCAGTGTCTGACATAGATAAAAGAGCATAGGAAACAGTGTCTTGATGCCCTATTTTAATCAGATAGTAAGTATCATTGAAAAGAAAATCATAATATGTTGTTATTCAGCCTAAAAGTAGTGAGAAAAATGGCATATGGTAAAATTAAAATATTTCTACAAAAATCTGTTATTAACATAATATTTCAAAGCATATTGCTGTACATTAAAAAAAATCATGCTACGTTGTTAAACATGCCTCTATTAGGCACCCAAAATCATCTTTTAGATGGGGAGAAAAGACTATTGTATAAAAGATATAGGATATATCATCCCAGCAGATAAGGAGCCAGAAACAAAATAACATCTTATGGGTACTTCTTAAAATATGCAATGTGAGAAACAAATTATTTGACAATTATCTTCCTTGCTTGAAAAGAAAATGCCTACAATTCCCTTGTGCTACAGAATATAAAATGTTTTTGGATTGAGTTAAAAAGTATGTGTAGGCACAGAGATATAACTTTAAAAGTTATAGTACTCTTTGGAAATAGTATGAGACATCATACTCCTCCTAAAATCATTTTGACAAGAAGAATATTTATAAGTAGACAAGAAAGCTTTCTCAAAAGTAGTCTTAATATTTTACTTTGAGACAAATTAAAATCTGTATAATGTATAAAACTGCAATATATGTTTTGAAAATTTACAATATGCAAAAATATGTACTTTGAAAAAAGTCTTTGGATATTAAAGCCTACTGATATATTATATGTATTAGAATTTATATGATGAATGCAATTCAGAAAAGATTACCAGCATAAATATTTTTATCTTACAGAAAGGTTGGTGGAAGTTCTAGTTCTAACTACAGTCTATCTCTTGTCAGTTAACTCCAGAGTTCTAGATAATAAGGTGATTCTTTTACTAGGACAGAACTTTTATTACTATTATTTCTTTTCAGTTCCATCCCTTCTTGAGAGTACTCCTTTTCCTACCCATCATTAGCCCTTCCTTAGGCATCTACTTTTTAAAAAACATTTATACCTGCCCTATACTTTAGGCCTTTTTTTTTTTTTTTCTTTGCCTTTTGGCAATTTTTCCAGTTGGCTTTTAAACTAACTGCAAGCAGAGTCTGCCTGCTTGCTCTGATATCTCCCATGGGGTCAAGTGCAGCGCCAATCCTTAAGGAAAGCTTTTGATAAAAGTGTTCTAAATCAACTCAGCTTTGAAACCGGTCACAAATTTCCACAGAAGCATTTCTGAATGGAGATTTTCAACTTCCAATAAATTAACTATGGCAGGAGAAATATCAGTGAATAATGTAGCATGTATTTTCCTCCTCCATAAAGGCAGAATGATTGTGATTCATCTGAAGAGAAGGTGTGTGGAAGAAGTACTGTACTAAGAACTGAATCCAATCCTGATTCCTTCAATGTCCAGCCCTAAGACTGTTTTCAAGTAGCCAATCACTGTCAACCTGTCTTTAGCAAGGGTCAGTTGGGGATAATATTTCCTTGGCCTAACTCAAGAAATTATTGCTACAATTTTATGAATAAAATATAATAACTAGCACTGTGAATAGTTTAAAGTATCATAAAAATGTACAGTATGATTATACTATCTTTACCATAATACCATGAAAATTTCATAATGATATTAGTGGTTTCATGGTCCCAGGCCCTTTCCTTGTTGTTGGAATGGAAAAGATTCCTTTTGAAAAATGAGAACCTACAAATTCTATTTTAAAAGACTAAAATATTACTACTGGTTGTACTCTTAACCAAACTTGTAACTTAATATTTTGAGCTATCTTGGAAGTTCATACTAACACCAGCTACTCAACTAAGTCCTATGCTGAGGACTTTAGACATGCCATCTCACTTAATCTTCAGTATAGCCCTTTAAATGTGGGCGTTATTATTATCCTCCTTTTGTACTTGAGGAAATTGTATCTCAGATAGACTAATGTGTTTAATGACTATTAGATTAACAAGAGCAGAGTCAGACTTGAATACACATTTCTTTCACCTCTCTACCAATATTTTTCTCTTTTCTGTCCTGGAAATATTGTTAGTTAAGATCCAATCAATGTTAGAGCATTCTAAGTCCACAAGGAAGAAAATTAAACAGTAAGAGTCACATTGTTTAATTTCAAATTGATTTGAAAATGCCTGTGGCATCACATTGATCTTTAGAGTTATTTAAGGAAAATTTTAGCATCTTTGCACATAAATAAATTTTAAAATCCTAATCAACAATGACAATAATACCAAAGTATACTCTTTAATGATTTGATTAAGACATGCCTGTGGCAATAAATTTTCCAATTTTTTAATTTATGTCATAATGTGAGGATATCTTTCTCTAAAGTAACATTTGAATTATGATTACTTTGAGTTTAAAAAATAATTTTAGTTCAGTTGGTAGAGTGCTGTTCTGCTCTTTCCGAGGCCCTGGGTTTGAGCCCGAGCACCACAAAAAATGAAAGAAGGACCTGGCAGCCCACTCCAGAAACAACCAGCCACTGAACCCTTATGAATGGCAGAGAAGCACTAATATAGTGCTGGGCATAGCACAGTGCTGGGGAATGTTGCTCTGTGATACATAGGATGGCTATGAGTCAGACCCAACTTATCTGCACCCAACAACAACAACAACATTGTAAAGTCATGTGGTTTCCCAGATTCTCATTTCTTGTCAATTTATTTTCTCTTGAAAATTCACAGGTTACTTTTATTTTTGTAAAAGGCAAAAAATACCAAGTCACTTATAACTAGATGGGCTAATAGAAAAACAAACTGTCATATTTGAAGATACAATTGTAGTTTGGCCATCTTAGGTAATTTGCTGAGTAGAATGTTTATAATTATTGTAGCTTAAATAGGAAGAAAGAAAAGAAAATATTAGAGTGATTGTTTAGTAGGTACAAGGCCCTCAGCATTGCAAAAAAAGGAAAAGGAAAAGAAAGGAAAGGAAAGGAAAGGATAGGAAAGGAAAGAAAGAGAGGAACGGAGGACATGTATGTTGTATTTTGGTTAATGAGACTCCAAACCTGGAATTGTACAGTTATCTTAAAAATGACTTCATAAAGATATTCTGATCCTAATTACACATTTTATTACTGGATAATTTTAAAGATTACATAAATATCATTGGAACTCCTGATATGTTATATACAATATTTTTTCTTAGAGAACCTTCTCCTTTCATGTAGAACTTAATCCAAAATGGCATTTGATTTCACTTGATTCTATAAACTTTATGTACATCTTCCCTCAGTGTGATAAGAATTGTAGATTAGTCACTAAATAAAAATAGAATCATTTTGATCCTGCCCCTGAAATCTCCTCCTTGTTGACTCTTCAGAGATTGTCATAGAAAAAGGTGCAGCAGATCACAGCTTTAAAAAGAGAAACAGAGAATTAAAAAATCCAAATTGTACTAATGTTATACTTTGGGGGAAAGTTTAAAAATTGAGACTTTTTCTTTTTCTTTTAAAACACACTTATTCAACATTTAAGACAATGCAAAAGGAGAGAATAAAGTTGTTAAAGTTTCAAATACATTCTCTAATTTATAATAAAATCCTATTTTCTATCCCAAAATTTTTAGTCATAGTACAAAAATGTATTTTAAATATAATTTCAAACAGTTCTTAATTTTTATTAGTATTTTTAGTCAGCACACAAAGGGTTTCATTATGACATTTTTATACATGCATATCATCATACATTGCTCATATTCACCCCTCTTACCCTCTCACATTCTCTCTCTCACTGGTCCCCTTCTCCCCCCAGATAGTCCCCTTTTGCTTTCATGTCTGATGGGTGGGTAGATACATAGATAGATAGATAGATAGATAGATAGATAGATAGATAGATAGATAAGATAGATAGACAAATTCTTCATGAGAAAAAACGTGCTGCTTATCTTCCCCCCATTAACCTCTCATTGCCACCTCCTCCTTTTTTTAGTTCCCTTTCTTCCCTAGCATAGTCCCCCTTCTACTTTCATGACACATATATGTACATTTTTTAAAATCTAGAGTTCACATGAGAGAAAATGTGATGTTTATCTTTCTGGGTCTGGTTTATTTTGCTTAACATAATGATCTCTTATTCAATTCATTTTCCTGCAAATGACAGTTTCATTCTTCTTTTCAGCTGAATAAAACTCCATTGTGTATATATGCCACCTTTTCTTTATCCATTTATCTGTTGATGGACACCTAGGCTGATTTTATATCAGCTATTGTGAATAGTGACTTTTTCTTTAGATTATGACATTTTAATGCCAGTTCTGTGGATTTTTTTAAGGGATCTTGCAGCTGTTAACCTCAGGAAATATTTTAATGGATATATTGCAATGAATAACTCAGAAATAGTTGCATTGTTCTAAGTGTGCCCCTCCCATATCAAAGTGGTATACATGAGTTTGAAATGGAGAATTCTCCAAGTAATTTAGGCACAATTTTTATAGTCTTTTTATTTCAGATTCTGTTTTATGGGGAACACTGATGTGTGTGTGTGTGTGTGTGTGTGTGTGTGTGTGTGTGTGTAACACTATACATATATATAATCGTCAACATAAAACTTCAAAGCTATTACCATACTTAGATTTAGAAACTTTATATCCTACCTGCTATTATGCTAAAAGTAAGAAAAAAGCTTATTCTACACCTGTTATCTACTTTCATAAGCCGTAAAAGTGACAATCCTAGATTATAATCAAGAAGTTTGTACATAAATGAATATTTTATTATTGCTTTGAGATGATTTCAGAATTTTCTTAGTGAACTTCAAAACATGTTATTCTTGCTTCACTCAGCCCAAAACCCTTTCCCTCCTTCCTCAGCATAATGCTATCAAATGAGCTGGCAACATGCCCAAAACTAAATGCATCTCCTAGATGTTTCTGAAGAAATATATTCAGGATCTCTAACGCATTTCAAAGGTTTGAAGAATATGCATTTTTATTTTTTATATTCAAAGAAAATGATGGGAACTGGGATGCCCAAGTGGGTTGTATGTCTTCACTCATCCACGAATGAAACAGTCAATGTGTTGATAATGTTACTTTCACCTTATCTTTTTTTCCTGTCTACATAAATTCATAAAACTTTTGAGAAACAGCTACCCTTCACCATTTCCTTCCACCAGTGGGAGTCTAAATGCTGCTATTATGTAGGAAAATGGGAACTGGAAATGTTTTTCCTAAGTGGGATGTGAGTCTTACTAGTAGGGTGATATGATTGTGGGAAATTTTGTTAGGCAGTTATCATCTGCTGGTTTCTATAGTGAAGGAGGGAAAATATATCAAGACAATTGGTTCTTGCCTTCAAGGAGCATAATGTAGTAAAGACTGGTGTGTAAACAAGCAGTATTGTAGAAAATAAGAAAACAAGACAGTGACTTTACTTTTGCTAATCAGTTTAAATGGCTATGCCCATTGTAGCAGCAATGATTAGGAATTACATTGTTTTTTGTTTTTTGTTTTTTGGGGGTTTTTTTGCTAGAGAGAAGCCTACCTGTGTAGAGATTTGATAAATTATTTGACCCAAAAAGATACAGAAAGGGATACCTGCTAATTTACCCAGACTTTCATATTCAGATAGGTATTTTCTCATTTGGAGTAGCCACCTTAGGAAACTATACAGTTCTGATTAGAGAATTATTAAATCTCTTCTGGTTGACTTGCCTGGAGAAGTAATTCACTTTATTGGTAAACCATTTATATTTCTGACCTTTCAGTCAAAATGCAAAACCTCTTTCTTTAATTGATATTTAAAGGAAATTCCACACTGTTTTCAAGTGATGCCTTTAGTTCCCAATACTCTGGAGTTATTTTCTTTACTGAGCCCATTGAGGGAATTCAGATTAGCTTTATTATTAAATAAGCCTTATGATTGCAGACATCCACTGAGAAATGCTATTTGGCCCTATCCTAAGCCACATCTCTAAGTCTGGTCTGGCCTGGAAGACTGGCACAAATGATGTCAGACTCCACAAATGGGTAGCACAACAAATAGGAGATCAAGAGACAAGTTAGTGGACCTAGTTCTGGATGCCTTTTTCATATACACAGTGGCATATTCAAAATGATCAAATTAGTACATGCACCATGACGAATTTATTTGGCCAGAGCAGCCCAGAGCTATCAGCTTTGCCTGTTAGCAAAGAAGAAATTTCTTCCTAAATCTCCATTACATACTGCCATGTTATACTTTTTACTGAGTCATCCACTTACCACACCAGTCTTCTGAATGTCCAAAAGACTGACTAACCTGTTTCTTACGTGCCCAACCCCTTGCTTGATCTAGTAATTACTGGTATACTTGTTTGTGGTTTAAGAAATGCCTAGGATCAACACTGATCATTCAGTGTATATATTGGGTAACCACTTTGGT
>VMDO01002838.1:79208-157590 GCA_007922755.1 Pedetes capensis
AGGGGAAACACTATTGTCAGTGCTTCTCTGCTGTTCATAGGGTTTTCAATGGCAGATTGATTTTTGGGAGGGGGTTGCCAGGTCCTTCTCCCAAGCCTACAGCTTCTGGTGTTCCCAGGCAGTCTCCCATCCAGGTACTAACCAGGCCTGACCCTGCTTAGCTTCCGAGATCTGACGGGATCGGATGCCACAGGGCTACTGCTGCAGGCAACCACTTTGGAAAAAACACTATACTGACATGTAATGCCATAACATTTAATAAAATATAAACTCTCTTTTAATGGAGCTATCTCAACAAACAAAAAGGTTAGGAAGAAAATAGTTCCATATAAAACTATGAAAAATCTTACTATTTTTCAGTTGAGAGAAGGACCTGGCAGCCCACTCCCAAAACAATCAGCCATTGAAAATCCTATGAATAGCCGAGAAGCACTGACATAGTCCAGGACATGGCACAGAGTTGGAGAGTGTTTCATTCTGTTGTACATAGGATCACTATGAGTCAGATCTGACTCAATGGTACCTAACAACAACATTTTTAAGTTATTTGGGGGAAATATTAAGTAAGGAAGTGTAAAGGATTTCTCTATGTTTTCTCCCATTAATTCGACTGAGATTGATAAGACAGTATACAGTTTATCAGGAGTTTGTACTATCTTTTCATTAATTTTTATTAAATGCTTTTCATCTACATGACCATGATACTAAGTTGTAAAAGAGGTAAGTTACAGTTTTTAGAGTCAGAAGACTCTGACTTTCTGATTCAGAAATTTGGCAATCAGCATAGTTTTGGGCAAGTTCTTTATTATTTCTAGAACTTAGCTTCTAAATCCAGAAAGTGGGTATTGCTTGAGCCACAAACATGTATACTAGTAATTAGACCATGCAAGAGATTCTGTAGAAAATATAATATAATAAACAGTATGGCTGTCTGTTGAAAAATTTACATACCATCAGTTACTCAGAAAAGTCTACTTATCCATTCCTTCAGAGGAGTTTCTGTTAACACAAAAACACACAGTGTTTAGTCATACAATTATTCAAACATTCTTTTCTTTCTTATTTATTTATTTATTTATTTATTTATTTATTTATTTATTTATTTTGCGGTACTGGAGATTGAACCCAGGGCCTTGCACTTGCATGCTCTGCAAGTGCTAGACCACAGAGCTGCACCCCACAGCCCATTTTTTCACTTTTTGAGACAGGGTCTCGCTAAGTTATGCAGACTGCCCCTGGTCTTGAACTTGTGATCCTCCTGCCTCTGCCTCCCAAGCCGCTGGGATTATAGACGTGCACCACCATGCCCGGCTCAAACATTCTTTTACTCATTTATTTTCTACCTATGACAAATAATGTGCTTTTTTAATATATGGATTAAACTATGATTCCTCACACACTTTACAATTCTTCACAGTAAGTATTTTCAGTTAGGGATCATTTTCGTCCTTTCATTGTAGACATCTAAAGAATTTAATATAAAAATCTCTTGTTTACAACAAAATGTTCCACTATTTATTAAAATAATGAGTAGATAAGTGATTACAGATAACAATAATGGACAGCACTTTTCAAAAAGCCAGATGAAAGGGTATGGCAAATTTTCACTGAAAAAAAAAAAAGATAAATGTTTGAAGAGATAAATATATTTAACCTGGTTTAAACATTATACAATGTATACATGTATTAAAACATCACAATGTATAATTTTTATGTTTTCATGTATCAGTTAAAAAACAAATGAAAACATGACCTCACAAAATTTCAAACATGACCTTTTTAATTTCAAAATGAATATAGATATTAAAAGATGTCAGAATACGGAGCCTGGAGTAGTGGCGCACACCTGTAATCCCAGCAGCTTGGGAGGCAGAGGCAGGAGGATCGCAAGTTCAAGACCAGAGGCAGTCTGTGTAATTTGGCAAGACCCTGTCTCAAAAAAAGGGGGGGGGGCTGGGGGTGCAGCTCAGTGTTCCAGCACTTGCAGAGCATACAAGCACAAGGCCCTGGGTTCAACCCCCAGTACCGCAAAAAAAAAAAAAAAAAAAAAAAGATGTCAGAATATTTGAAAGTTAATATGTAGATAAAGCCTTAATTCCATAGAGCTTATCTTTGTTGTCGTTGTTAGGTGCCATTGAGTCGGTATCCACTCATAGCAACCCTACGTACAGGCGAAACACTATTGTCAGTGCTTCTCTGCTGTTCATAGGGTTTTCGATGGCAGATTGTTTTTTGGGAATGGGTTGCTGGGTCCATCTCCCAAGCCTAGAGTGTCTGATGTTCCCAGGCAGTCTCCCATCCAAGTACTAACCAGGCCCGACCCTGCTCAGCTTTCCGAGATCTGAGGGTATCGGATGCCACAGTGCTACGGCTACAGGCTTATTGTAGTATTTATTAAAACTTCATGGTATTTTTAGAATCCAAGTTCAAAATTGTGAAAATGTATATGATTCATTTTTATGTATCATGTATATATCCATACCTACAGTATATACAGGTTTCATTTTTAAATAAACACATAGAATACTGTAGATGACGTATATTGTAAATGGATTTCATCTTTGACATATTCAAGTATGTCAAAAATTTATTCATTCATAAATAATCCTAATACATTTTAGACACTAAAGACTAAAGAACATCAGAGCCATAAAGGGGAGAAAACAAAGAAATTTTATTGTTCACTCTGTAAAATAATAATCTAGGATTGTTGTTGTTGTTAGGTGTCATTGAGTTGGGTCCAATTTATAGCAACCCCATGTACAACAGAATGAAACACTCCCTGATTCTGTGCCAGACACACTATCTTATTTATGCTTAAACCCATTGTTGCAGACACTGTATCAGCCCATCTAGTTGAGGGTTTTCCTTTTTTTGTTGTTGATTTAACACTCTCCCAAACATGATGTCCTTCTTCTGGGATTGGTCCCTCCTGACTACATGTCTAAAATGCACATAAGATGCAGTCTAGCCATCCTTGCTTCCAAGGAGCACTCTGGTTGCACTTCTTCTAGAATAGATCTGTTTTCTTTGGCAGTCCATGGTATGTTCAATATTCATCTTCAGCACCATAATTCAAAAGAATCAATTCTTCTGTCTCCCTTATTCAGTGTCCAACTTTCACAAGCATATGAGGCAACTGAAAATACCATGGCATGAGTCAGGCGTACCTTCATCTTCAATGTGACATCTTTACTTTTCAATACTTTAAAGAGGTCTTTTGCCACTGCTTTCCCAATGCAATGCATATTTTGATTTCTTGATCGCTGTTCCCACAGGTGTTGATGGTAGAACCAGATACCAAAATCTTGGACAACATCAATTTTTTCTCCATTTGTCATGAAGGTGCTTATTGACCCAGTTGTAAGGATTTTTGTTTTGTTGATATTGAGGCACAATCCATAGAGAAGGCTGTATTCTTTGATGTTCATCAGTAAATGTTTCAAATCCTCTTCACTTTCAGCAAGCAGAGTTATGTCATCTGCATAATGTAGATTGTTAACAAGTTTTCCTCCAATCCTGATACTGCATTCTTCTTCATGAAGTCCATCTTCTCAGATGATTTGTTTAACATAGAAACTGAAGAGGTACGGTGAAGTGATACAGCGTTGACAAACATCTTTCTCAACTTTAAGCCAAGCAGTGTTTGCTCATGGGAAAACTTCAGTCCATACCCCACTCAAGGTGGTATCTCCCTTCACAGTAGAGCAAGATGCAGGCCACAGAGCACATGAACTATAGCTAAAGAAACTACAGAGGGGGCAGTTGGTAGTCTCAGGCATATCAATAAAGCAAGCTCATTTGAATGGATTTTAGATTTGCTATATTTTAAGAAATCTCCTTGAAAGTATAAGTTTTTGAGTTCTAAGAAACTTTGTACTAACTAGTTCTTCATCTTAAAAAATCTAATTTAGAGGTACTTTGCTTGTTTGCAACAGGGTGTACTGCAGTTACCGTGGCAACCATAGTCTTTCTTTTTGCTTAGAATTTTTTTTAAGATTCTTGCTTTGGACTGACATTTTCAGATCTTGAACTCTAGTGAAGATGATTTTCACCTCTTTGCACTGGTAAAACTTGAATTAACCACTCAGAGAGCTTTGTGTGTAGTGAACTTTTATCTTAGGACACTTCAATTTATAATTTAAAATTCAAATCAAGGGGAGAAAAACCTATAGAGCAATAATATTATGCAATCTTTTTTTCTGAATATAAGACATGAATATAATATATACTTCATTTCTATCTCATGAAAATTTCTGGGCCACATTAAAATGTACAGTAAGATGGTTTATATGATTGACACAAAGATCTCTGTGTAAAAATTGTGTGATAATCTGTGGAGTGACCACAGAAAGAGTGGATAGAAGAAATATGAAGAGTAAGGCTACTGACTTTGGGGTGCTAACTGTGAAGGTCACAAATTAACTTTGCATTTGCTGTCATTGACATCATACTGAGCTATGCCTGTACCCAAACTGATGTACCAATGTAGTATATTTTATCTGTAAAAATACTAAAAGCAGTATATAAATCATAAACTTTGGCTACTACAGAATTGTGTTAAAGTGTTGCTGCATCTTTTAAGATAAGATGACACACTGAAGTCACCATAAATATAAGAAAACAAACTTATATCTCTTACCACAACTAAGGGCAATAGAACCTTTCTGAAGAGACAGATTAGATACCTGAAAATGGGGTGCTGCCATAATAAAAATAACATAGAAAAGAGTGGCTTGGGAATTAGGAATTGGGTAGAACCTGGTAGCACTTTGGGAACATGACAGGATAGGATGAATCCTTGAGCAGACTCTTAGTAGAAATATGGACATTAAAGATACTGCTTGCTGGTGTTCCAGGAGGAGGAGACGAATACCTTATTAGGAGTTAAAAGACCAGTGATCTTCCTTGTTGTTGTTGTTAGGTACCGTCGAGTTGTGTCCGACTCATAGCGACCTTCATAGGGTTTTCAATGGCAGGTTGTTTCGGGATTGCCTTGGGAGTGGGTTGCCACGTCCTTCTCCCATTTTTTGCAGTGCTGGGAATCGAACTCGGGACCTCAGAGACTATAGAGCGGCGCTCTACCAACTGAGCTAAATCCCAGTCCCTTACATAGTGAAAAAAGCTTTGTGGATTTGTCTTCTTCAGTTATGTGGAAAACAGAACTTGTAGAAGATGAACTGGGGTATCTCACTAAGAAGTCTTTCAAGCAAAGTGTTGAAAATGTGTCCTGCTTCTTTTACAGCTTAGAGTGAAATGTGAGAGGACAGACATAAGTTGAGGTAAGCTATTAAAGAAGGAACTAGGTCTTGATGATTTGGGAAAATCTCATCCTACTTAGATGACAAAATATACAAAATTAAGAGACTGCTTATCAAATTGCAGTGTAGGGAAAAGTTATACAGGGTATGGCTGTACAACTTTGCTAAAATCTTTAAGAGATCAAAAGATTAGTGTTCTACCATAAGATACTATGATTGTGTCTCATAAATCTTCATGGTTAATATTAAGGGTTTCTATGACTCAAGAATGTCACCCTTAGCTCAACAGAAACCAAACAGAAAGGTTACTTCAAAAAGATACTTAGTCATTGTTTCTATCTAATGGAGAGCATCACTATGCCTTCTACAAGAGACCCACAAAATTCTTGAGAAATTATATCAGCAGGAACACTGCCAGCTTGGACTGAAAGGAACAAAGTTAAAGGCAATTGTTAGACACTAAAATTCTAGTTTTAAGAGGAGGGAGACTAAAGTTTCTCGACGTCCATCAAGCATGTTAACTGTTCATGAGAAAGGAAAGAGGTGTGAGAAAGCAGAACATAGTCCAGAAGAAAGAACTGGAAGCTTCTGGGCAAGAGTCCAGGCTGTTCAGTGCCTCAATTTGGGCCTGGTAAGAGCCTAAGCAGAGAGTCCAGTCAGGTCCACTTAGGCTGCTGACCTGATGATTGTTATGCAGTAATCTAATATACATGTTAATAAATAGATTCACTATAAGATTCTAAGGAATTTAATTCATACAATTTAGGAGAGCAAAGTAGTTCTTTGAAATTATGTACAGTCACTCCTAAACTGTTTAAAAAATGCTTGCTCTGAAAAGTTTTTTAAGTGCTTTGTTTCTAAATGGTGTCTATTAAGAAACTTGCCCATTATTTTCTACCTCAAATCCATTTCAATGTACACTTAGAGAAATAAATTTCAAGTCTCTTTAGAGGCATAGTGTACACAGAACATTGTAGATTCTCTAACTCCTAGTTTTCTTGTGTAAGCATGAATATCATTAATTGAATTGTTTACTATGTATAAATACTACTAAATATCTACCTGAATCTGCAGTACCACGTCAAAGAAAAAGTCCATTTGGAAAAATTTTGTTTCCTCACTCTAGCTTTTGTTACATCCGAACATAATTGGGTCTCCAAATGGAAGGAAATGGTGTGACTTATGCTCTGTTTTTTTTAATATCTGGGGCAAAAGACTGAAGGATTGCAAGACTGGCCAACATTCCAGAACACAATTTGAATCTTTTTGTTTTCTTGAAGAGCAGCAAAAGAAAGAAAGAAAGAAAGAAAGAAAGAAAGAAAGAAAGAAAGAAAGAAAGAAAGAGGGAAAGAAAGGAAGGAAGGAAGGAAGGAAGAAGAAAGAAAGAAAGAGGGAGGGAGAGAGGGAGGAAAGGAAGGAAGGAAGGAAGGAAGGAAGGGAGAGAGAGAGAAAAAAAGGTGTAGGGAGGTGGGAGAGAGAGTTGCATGATATACTAAGAATTTGCTAAAATGCTGGAGAAATTGTGATAGGTCAAATTGGAAGACTGATGCTCTTAGAAGAAATTTATGATTACTACTTAAAAATTTAAATAAGGAAACTTGAATTTTTTGCATTCCAGTTTTAAGGGGCACAGCTTTGGTCAGGGTTCAACTACGAAGAACAAATCCACCTTAGCTAATTCAAGAAGGGGATTTATTGTTGTTGTTAAGTGCCATGGAGTCAGTGTCCAACTCATAGTGGACCCTACGTAAAACAGGTGAAAACACTATTGTCAATCATAGGGTTTTCCATGCTTGATTCTTTTTTGAGAATGGGTTCCCTGGTCCTTCTCCCAAGCCTATAGCAACTGGTCTTCCCAGGTGGTCTCCCATCCAAGTACTAACCAAGTCCAACCCTGCTTAGCTTCCAAGATCTGATGGGATCTGATGCCACAATGGTAATGCTATAGGGAGGTTTATTAGAATACACTAAATAGCACCTAACAAATAACAAATTAAATGACTTACAGAGTGTTCAGGATGGCTGACTTTTAGCTTGAGTTTCCTGAAGCCTTATCACAGAACTGGGCTGCTGACAGCTGCTGCTGCTACCACCTATGGGAAGCAATACCTGCCTGGACCTTTACTGTAACCCACTGCATCACCTGGACATCTGGAGCTTAGATGCCCAGTCTGCCCAGGTGAACTAACTTTGTCTTCCTAATTGGTGTAAAATTTTTTTAATAATTATTTTTATTTTAAATATGATGTTGCTAATGAATGGTAAACATTAAGTGAAGATAAAGATGAAATTCTTATTTTTCAATTGGCATTTATTTTATGCTTATATAAAATTAGCTTTGTCATATTGACATAGATCTACAAAGTCTTCTAGTCATTTCTAATTTCTGGCAGAAATTCACCTATGTCACCTAAATCAATGGCTTTGTATCATTGTTTGTATAGTATATTGTTGTCCTACTTACAAGCATTTTTTGGCATTAAGCCTCCTCTTTATCTGAGCTAGCTTCAAAATACTAATGTCAAAAATAACATCAGCTTATAATGGGCGTACAGCAGCAATGGTAGTTTTAGTAACTGAGTCAACCTTAGGCCAAGTGCCATTTCCTGGCTCCAGTCATCTGTTCGGGTATTATTTTCTGTGACTTACATCCAGAACATTGGGGCTTGGATATAGGTTATAACAAAGAAGACTAGAAATCAGTAGTGGTGAACCAGTCTCCTCTCTGCTGTAGCATACGCAAAAAAAAAAAGTAGGTATTATAAAATGTATGATGATGAGTTGATAATGACTAAGTTAATATAGCTGCCATTTGAGAGAAGCAGACCCTTTGAAATAACTTTTGAGTATTGTTCATTAATGAAACCTGATGAAATTAACCACTTCCCATTCTAATGTTTGTTTAGATTTATTTTGTGTGGCTGCCAAGTTAAGTTAAAGTTGGAACTGCTTAAAACCAATAGCAAATTACTAATCTAAACAGTTCATCTGAATTAGTTGGCTGCGGGCTGAAAGGAAAGCAAAAGCAAGTCTAAAGTAAATAATCACAGGAATGGTGTGATTTGTGTAACCTTTGCCCCTAGTAACTGATCTTATTTTCTTTGGTCGTCTCCTCCTTTTTGTCTGCTTTTCTTTTTCAAAGTTGAAAGAGATATGTATGTTGTTTTTCTTTGCCCCAGCCCAGACTTCCACTCATTTCTCATCATTACCATGTGCCCTGGAAGTGGAAACTGTAATTTGGAGATGATGACTATTACATGTATGTACTTTCAACTTAACAGCAGCAGAAAGATTATGAAGGAAGATAGCTATAACTAAGGTGGCCATTTAACTCAGTCTATGCCTATTAATAGTGTTCCCTTTTATTCTCCACACTGTCCTGGTTTGGATGATAAATTATATGGTCACTCTAGTTATAATTAAAATGAGTTAAATGATGATGTAGAAAAGTGTGGGAATTTTCTCCAAAAAGGTTGATGGTAGTTGACATTTGGTTAGAATTAAATTCAGTTATCCTTTTATTAATTAACCACCAGGGCAGAATTGCCTGTCCTGACACTTGAGTATCTGTATACTCTTCAGAACTATTTTATCTTTGGAGAGTGCTTTCAAATATTTAAGCAATTATTCTTATTTACATGCATGAAAATTGAACTACTCAAAATTCTTGTAGATTTATAATAAATGAGAGTGTTATTTCCATCAATAATTTAAGAAAAGTTTCACTGATGAATATCTCATTTGAAATTATAGTTCAGAAATATAAATGAGATTTAACCAAATGTCTTCACCATAGATTTTTTAAAAATATTTTTTCAAAGAGACTATTGTTGATAATAATTATTGGTAAAGAAAAAATATTTAAATGGAAAGTATTTGAAATGCTCACCAAACAATAAAAATCAGTAGAGTAGTGTCTTTTTCATATACTTTAATATTCTTTTTCATTTATAATTTCTGAAGGCTATTTTCTGTTGTGTTTCAGTGTTTATTATAAAGAAAATGCTTCTTGCCTCAAACTAAGTTTTTATTCCCATCAATAGCAAGCAATTCATTTTTATCATAATTGAAAGCAATATTAATACTTTTAGGAAATTTAATTGAATCTTAGAGAAGTTATTTCCTTTGTGTTTCTTTGTAACAATACCTTCTTACAGTGAGTTGAATAAATAAAGCTTGCTGCAAAGACTTAGCTTTTAGAATCCCCAAGTAGATTGTTACAGACAGTATTCCCATATGAAAATTCACAATGTTCACTTCTGATATACTTAATAGAAGGCTGTAGGGATTTTTGAGAAGCCATTAGGGCCTACTATCAATAAAATAAGACACAGAAGAGTAAAGTGTACAATGATTAGAACTGCCAAAATGCTTCCATAAGGTTTTTGAGACATATAGCTTTCAATTAGAGCTAACACACTTTCAGTTTAATTTTTCCTATCTTGTTAATAATTAAAATAATACAATTCCATCTGGACTATAAAATAACAAAAACATAATTCCAAAGGAGCTTTTATGGTATATTTCTTTCTGTAAAAATTATCATCCACATATCTTATAGCACACTTTTCTTCAGTGTTCTTTTTCCCAATGACTAAATATTAGCTGTTCTTGTTAGGTGCCATCTAGTTGAGTTTGACTCATAGCACCCTATGCACAACAGAAAGACTTCTCTGCTATTCATAGCATTTTCAGTGCCTAATTGTTTTGGGAGTGGGCTTCCAGGATCTTCTCTCATTTTTGCAGTGCTGGAGATCGAGCTCAGGGTCTCACAGCATGAAAAGCATGCACTCTACCTCTGCAGCTGTACCATCCTGGTGTCAGATCTTGTCAGATCTCAGAAGCTAAGCAGGGTTGGACCTGGTTAGAACTTGGATGGGAGATACTTGGGAATACCAGTTCCTGTAGGATTGGGAGAAAGACCCAGCAGCCTACTCCTGAAACATTCAGCCATTGAAAATTCTGTGAATAGCAGAGAAGCACTGACAATAGTGCTGGGCATGGCACGGTGTTGGGTAGTGTTTTGTTTTGTTGTACGTAGGGTCACTATGAGTCAGACCCGACTTGATGATAACTAACAACAAAAAATAAATAAATAAATAAATAAATAAATAAATAAATATTAGCAGTCTTACAGGGTGGAATTTGCTGTAAATTTCTGCTATTCTAATGATGACCTGGAGTTAATCACAATGTCATGGTTTTATTCTCAGTTTTTAAATGAAGTGTACTTATTGCCAAAGGAAAGGTTTCTATGAAAAGAATAGAGTGCCTGTTATGATTATTATGATTGAATTGTGTTTTGGCCATTCAATTTACAGAAATTATTAAGTTACTGTTTAGTCAGCACTATACTTATGACTTAATAAAAAAGGTATGTATTTACAGAAATAGTTGTGTTTTTTATCAAGCATACATTATGTGCACCTATGTGAAAAACCAGAGGAAGAGAGTGTAGACTAACTACATCACTTCTGAGAAATGAACATGTTTTATAGAAGAAAAAGAACAAGGGAGGAAGAGCAAGGAAAGAGATAGAATCTGCCAGTCTTGAGATTTGTCTTATTCTTAAAGGGATTTATAACTGTTATTCATAAATGCATCTGTGTGCTAGTTTCCTTGGTGCAATTTTTGAAAAGATATTGTTTCTGTCCAACTTGTAATCACAAGATACCTAATCACATTGTGCTAACACCAGTACATTTTCCAACTGTGGACTATAGGGTAGACTCTGGACCTGTTTTCCACTAAGGAAAAAGAAAATCAGCTGATACTAGAAATCACTAGGGCAGAATGAACCCAGGGGTCCCAGAGACCTTGTAGAATGGGCCCTAGAGGGAGATAAGATTCAGTCCACATCTCTAACCCTTGATAGATCACTGAAATGCTCTGCCTGAAGCTCAGTTCATCTGTTGATCAATACAACCCATACATCATATTACGTTCAATGTAGGAGAAAAAGAGAGAGGATCTTTGTGAACCCTCAAAGAAAACCAGGCCATAGTGTTAAGTACGCAGAGCAAAGTACTATATAAGCTAAAGCAGAAAGTGAACAGCAGGTCACTATGTCCCACACTGCAGCCTTATCAGGTGCTAAGGTTGTTTTGGTAGAAAAGTCCTGACGTGCTTTCAAATTAGCCCTGCTTAGAGAGTAAGTTAAAGTCTCAATAGCAAAGAGCAACTTTCTAGAGATGACTATTACACAGAAAGCAGTATCAGCCAGGCCAACTCCTACCTCCCACTGTGTTCTCTATCTTCTTGAGGGTCATATCCTCAAAGCCCATTAATAGTTTTCTGTATTTTCCTTTTCACTAAAGTATATATTCTATTCAAAGTGAAATGGATCTGAATCAAAGTATTCCCATTTTTTATTATTCCAATACCCATTGGGAATCTGAAAACTGGAGGATCGCAGGTTGGAGACCGGAGGCAGCCCACGTAATTTACAAGACCTTATCTCAAGATAAAAAATAAAGGGGTGGGGGGGGTGCTGCAGGTGCAGCTCAGTGGTAGAGCACTTGCCTAGCATGCATGAGGCCCCAGTTCCACTCCTCAGTACTGAAAAAAAAAGGTAAAACTTTATGTGGAAGATACAGAGAAGGAATTAAAAAATAATAACATAAAGAAAAAAAAAGAAAAAAAGAATTTCCAATAATTACAAAGAAGTTTTCTTGGAGTTTCAATATATATAAATACATGTTACATAAATATATGTGTGTGTGTAGCCCTCCAAGAAACTGTGTGTTGTATGTGCACACCCGCATGCACACAGTCACATACACACAATGCATGATTTCTTGGCAGGAGCAAGCTACTCTGGGGCTGAGATACTTTGTAATGAATAGTGGATAATTAGAAAATCTCTATGGTCTCATTAAACCTTAACTTTTTAGGACTGTTACTACCATCAGTCATCATAAGTAAACGTGAGTCAGATAAAGCATTTATCTAAAGGGAAAGTCCAAATAATAATACTTATGAAGCATTAATGTGTAAAATTCTCAGAAGAGGAGTAGAAAGACAATTTAAAAGAAATAAATATAGCTAGTATTTATTAAACACTACCACATTCTGAATAGTAAAATAATTGTAACAGCAGTCACAGGTAAAGTAGATAGAAAGGCACAGGTACAAATACCAGATGTCAGGCATTTGGCATAAATGCCATGTCTACAATGTGTCATGTGATCATATGAAATGAAGTCTAACACAGTCTCCAGCTTACAAATGAGAGCTATGAGACATGAAGAGGTTTTCTTTGCTTGCCTAAGGTCTCTGAAGGTATGGAACATGAGTTCTTACCCCAGTAGTCTGGCTGTAGAGTCTGTGCCCTTCTCAATCTTGGTAAGTTTGTGCAATGAACACCAGCTGCTATGTAGATGATTGTCCCATTACTAGGCATGGCAGCAGAGGATTAGAGATGTTAGGTGACTTCTCTAGGATTACTTGCAGACCCTATACAATAGCAGGGATGCTAACCCTTTTAAACATATACTTTTCACTATGCCATGCTAAATTTTTCCCCATTATAATTTTTGTCTTTGTGGTGGCAGTTCATTAAACACTGAACTGAATGTCTGACTATAATTAGATCTATCTCACAAAAGAGAAATCAGTAGATCAACCCTAGGTTCAGACTAGCAATAAGGATTCACATAAAAAAAATCTTTTCAAATTGGCCTGCTGCATAGCTTTCCATAAGGCATAATTCCTATTACCAGAGTGAGACGGTTTCACAAACCTGATTGTCATCCAATGACTAAACTGACCATGTTTCATTGACAGTCCTCCTTTTAATCATGGAGCCAGTAAGGCACAGTGAGGCTTGGTTAATTACTTCTAAGTTCTGTGATGCTGTAGTAAGATATATTTCTTGTCCCCTCTCTCAGGGACAAGGAAGAGCTGAGAATTAAAGAAATGCTAATACTGCTTCCCAAAGAGCCCACTCATGAAGTGATCTCCTCTTTCCCAGGTTCCTTTTCTCTTCCATGGTGTTTTCTTTTCCCTATGGAATATTTGTGGGGAGGCAGCTTGATCTGGTTTGTATGTGATCCGGATGATGGAGAGGAAGCTGGATCATGTAGTCTCTGGCTTTCTGCAGATAGAGGCAGAAATTGAGCCAGTTAGACTGGAGTGAAGGCCACAGTTCATTGCTTGTATGCCAATGAGCATCTAGAGAGTAACAATGATTTTTATTCCCTCCTGGCATTAACTCTGAGAGGCAAACTAACAAGTAGCAAAAAAACCTCAGAATTAAAGCTGACACACCTCCCTTAATTCATCCCATGGTCCTGGAGTATGATTATTATTTAATGCTTCCTTGTCACTATAAATGTATGGAGTACCAGTCAACACATGAAATTGTTCTAGATAATAGAAACTGGCTTAAAAATTAAGGCCAAAATGTGAAAACACAAGAGGCTGGAAGTGTGGGGGTCAAGTGAAAGCTGGTTTCTGAAATCCTAACATAGAAACTAATGCACAGCACACTTGGGAGTGCCAGGCAGAGATTTTTAAGATGTATCGTCATTTTGTGACATTTTTCTTCCATATGTAGCCCACAAGCTCAGCCCTCCTGTGTCACTCCTTTTCAGATTTACCATCATTGACGGTGGATCAGGAACATGTATATACTCAAAGGACAGTGCATTATAACAGTTGAAGGTAGAAAAGAAAAGAATCTTCAGTCACTAGGCAGGCTGACCTCAGGGCTGTCAAGCAAATGAAGCTGGCATAGGATGTCTGCTCAGAGATCACTGTGGTGTGGCATGTGATGAATGAGTGGTTTTCATGGCTTCAGGCTCCTTCCCAGGAGAGCAAAACTAAGTTGGAAAATGGTTTTCGCAGTCATCGTGGGTGAGTGTGACAGAACTCAAATGCCACCTCCTCCATGCCTGCTTGCATGAGGAATGGCAGGACCAGGTCTTGGCTTGTAGGATGTTCAGTATAAAGATGAGGGGGGAAAAATCTTTCCTCTTCATCCCCCTCTTTGAAATGAAAATCTGCCAAAGCAAAGCAGAATTTCTGTATAGTACAAGTTTTACTGAGGCAGAGAGAAGGACTGTAAGATGCTCACCCTTCCAATGAAGGTTAGAAACAGTCATCAACAAAATTGCACTCACTTGTCCACCTCACTGCAGTATGTCAAATGTTTTCATATTCAAAGGCCATCGATTCCTATAGGAATATAAAAGACTACTTTTTCTTTTGAGTGAATCTAAACGTAGGGCAAGTTTGTTTCACTTCATAGATTTTTAAACGAGATTTTTATTATTAGAAGGATATATAAGTTGAATATTCATTAGTATACTTGATCCTCTTTTGAGTTGAAGACTTGAAAGACTCCTGAGCTTGGAGGGAATTTTCTTTTTAATCTTATCTTTTCCTTGTACTTCTGGGAGTGATGGTAAGTTCTGGCATCTGTAGGACATGTGCATTTTAAACCTATTTTATTTATAAACTTCAGCTCTTTCATGAAGTTAGAGGTTTTTTTTTTTTTTTTTAAGGTTACCTAAATGGCAAAACTTGGCTTCCATCTCACATATGCTCTGCATTATTAAAATGTAGCATTTGTACCGAGCCTTAATGGGCTATATAAGGCCTTTACATATTAATGTTATGTACTAAGAACTATTAAAATGTCCCAAATAAAACATACTTATCAGTTAAGTATTCTGCTTTATTTGTGGACATGAATGAACAGAGCAAGCTAGTTATCTTCATAGTCATTAAGGGGTGTGTGTGTGTGTGTGTGTGTGTGTGTGTGTGTGTGTGTGTGTAAAACCTAATGCAAAGATATAATTTCCTTATATAAAACATCCCCATGGTCTGCCAGCTTGTCACACTGTGGGGGCTTGCTGTTATTGTGATGCTGAAAGCTATGACATCAGTATCTTAGATACCAGCAGGGCTACCCTTGGTAGACAGGTTTCAGCTGAGCTTCTAGACTAAGACAGATAGGAGGAAGGACCTGGCAACCAACTGCCAAAACAATTAGCCATTGAAAACCCTATGAATAGCAAAGAAGCATCATCAATTATAGTGCTGGAAAATGAGCCCTTCAGATTGGAAGGAAATCAAAGATGACTTGGGAAGAGTTGCTTCCTCAAAGTAAAGTAAACCTTAAGGATGGGAATAGAGTACAGTTTCTAGGACCTCCATTTGCTAATGTGGCATGAGTCAAAATGAAAAGAAATATCATGACTGTGTCAGCAGGCTCTGACATAAAAAAAAAATCGTATACATGGCACAGTGTCTCAGAGTGTTTTGTTCTGTTCACTATGAGTTGGACAAACTCCATGGTGCCTAACAACAACAACAATGTATAAGGCAACTTGGTCATTGAATTCTAAGACAGTCCTAGAGTTTATTATTCTCTTTTTTTGTATTTATCTTTAAATATCCCAAGCTAGAAGAATCAGAACATTCTATTGATTATTAAACATGAAATACTTAAATTCTTAACTTGACATAGGATTTTCTTCTGCCAATAAGAATGCGGTAATGCATTAGCTATGGGAGAAGGATGTGGCAATCCACTCCCAAGACAATCCCAAAAACACAATCAGCCATTGAAAACCCTATGAGGGTCATTATGAGTTGGACACAACTCGATGGCACCTAACAATAACAAGAAGAACAACAATGCATTACCTGGTCTTTATTTAGAGATTTTGAATTCATCTGAAAATACCTAAGTAAACACTAAGTGATGAGCCGAACCAGGTGGAAGGGAGTGAGAACTAGAGAAGAAGGTGAAAATAAAATCAAATAATACACTACTTTTAAATGATCTAGTCCAATTTTTTTCAACAAGAAGAAGTAATAGTTCCTCATCAGGTATTTCCTTGAATATCTACTTGAATATTTGAGATTAAAACTTTGTTGAAAAAAAGTAGCCCACTTACAGAGCCAGGCTCTAGGCCCTCTCCTTTAAAATAGATGAAATGTTATCCAATATAGCAATATGAGCCCCATTTTAAAAATCAGACAACCAGGCAACTTCTACCCCATCTATTCCTTACTTTGCCAACCATTAGATGGGTGACCTTGGGCAAATCATTAAACTTCTCTGAGCCTCATTTCCTCATTGGTAACAAAAGAGGTTTAGACTGAATTCAATAGTATTTACTGAGCTCCTGATATGTACCTGGCACACGTGAATTGACAGATTCTTACTGAGCTCCTGATATGTTTCAGTAATCTATAAAAATATAGCAAACAGCCCCAATCTTCAACAAGCTGAGAGCTTAAGAGGCTACTCATATGTAAAAACTAATGCATGTGAAAATAAAAGTAGTTTGGAGACTATTACAGAAATATGTGTAAGATTCATTGGAAGTACCCAAAGAGCAGTGACCAGGCCTATCCAGATTTAGGTGAGAGAAAGGATATTGGCAAAGAGAAGATGCTTGAATTAGAGTTCAGTGACTTTCTCCAGATGAACAGAGGGTAGAGGTCTAACAGCTCAGTCTGTAGGAAAATCACCACAAAGCCCCTGGTCTTAAGAGTAGTCCTTATGGCTTGAGTGTAAGTATTGAATGAAATATGCAAGGAATAGCTGTAAGAAATGGAAAAAGTTTTATATGACATCAGGATTCTGGATTTTGTAAGAAGCTGTGGCATGGTTCTACATAGTTTATGAACTGTTCCTGTGTTTTCTAGAGATACTATTCAAGCAAAATATGGCAGGGAACTTGTTGATATACACATAAAACAAATATCCACATGCTATTCATCTAATTGAATTTTACTGAAATTTCAGGCCTCTGAGGAGGAGTTGTCTCCTTCAGAAAACTTTCCTGATCCTCCACCCCAAGTTTTTAATCAAGGAACCCAGTTAGGAGTCTGTTGTGCAGCATAGAGGAGAGATGACAAAGGTGACAGCAGTAGCTATGAAAGAGAAGAAATGCTAAAATGTGAGAGATGTGATTCCACTAAAGTCATTGACTGGGTAAGGGCTGAAAGAGGAGAAAGAAGGTCTTTAACATCCCTTTCAAATTTCATCTTTCATGATTCACTTCTTCCAAGGCTGCTAGATTACTTACTGAATCTCTTGATTCAGGAAAGATTTTCATAAACATAATTGAAAGAACTATATTTTTAGAGCTTGACAAAATGGATTATTGCTTAGAATTCTTGCTTTTAAACTATTGGGATCATTCTGTTGTTAAAAGGAACTCTATAATGCGAATGCAAAATAGGTCAGGTAGTAAAGTTAGGCTTTAATTCTAGAAACATACCATAAACTATCAGGGTTTGGCTCAGACCCGGCAGAGGTCAGAGCCTTGCCCTGACACCAAGTGGGTATCAGAGACCCACTGGACCGGGTTGGTGTGGTGGCCAGAGGCGCCAAAGAAGGACCTTGGGAGACCTTCTTTGGGAAAAAGGAGAGGGAAAGTTTATTGAGTTGCTCCCCAAGTGGGGTGCAACCAGCAAGCAGCCCCTGTCAAGTGCTAGCTCTAAGCCTGCAGCATTCTATGCTGCAGGCTCACTGATGTTACAGCTCAGCTTTAAAGGCATGGCTACAAGCAGTTGGTGTTCTGCTGGGCTGGAGGTACGGTAGTCTTGACTCTCGCAGCTCGCCTTCTCTGCCTCCCTCCTTCCCAAGGGTGGGAGGAATTGGGAAGCTCTTCATAGCTTGCTTGCAGCCTTCGGCACTTTGGGACCCCTGGTCTTGACTCGTCGGCTTGCTAGGTGGTCTTCCACAGGATTGGGGAGCACTACATCAAGGTGATGGGGTCCAGTAGCAGGTGAAAACAAGAGGGTCCAGGTGGGGTCCAGGAGCTTGCTTATATAGGCTCCTGGGAGGGGGTGTGTACTGGGAACAGCCAATCAGGACACATTCCTGACAGGTACAGCAGGTAAACTGTCATACCTACTAGATAGGGGCAGTTATTTAACTGAGGTGCTAGGGGTAGCCCATCAAAATTGAGGTGGCTGAGGCTGGTCAGGCTGGTCAGGGGCCATCTTTGCTCACTCAATGGGAGGGGCCATAAAGGAGTGAGTAGAATGTAGGCTGAGTGTTAGCCCCTCATGCTGGTTAGAGGGGCCCTATTTATGGGGTGCTTTAAAAATCCCCAACAATAAACAAGTAAATAGGAACTGCAAAGTCGTCCTGAATCATGTAGTGTACTATGAAAAGGAAAAAACAATCCATTTGTTTTTATGTCCAGCAATTTCATGAGATAGGTTAATATAAATATTCAAGAGACTCAGAGAGCCAGACACAAGAGCAGGCTGTAAGCAGTGTCCACAACTAGCCTGAAGGCAGAACTCATGCTAAGTTTTTGTTTTTATTTAGGTGCAGTGGTTCCTTACCATGAGCATTGTCAACAGCATTCCAAATTATTATTACTATTCCAAATTATAAAGTTAATTTTAAAAATACAGATGATTGGTACACATTATAAACTTGTGTTAATTTGTACAGGATGTGATCTACAATACATTGCCAAATGTCTTGAAAGTTCTCCTCTTTCAACCATACTTATTTATGAAGGGAAAAGCTGAAGGAGGGAGGGAATCAAGGAGGGGGAAAAAAGATTGAGGAGGAGGAGGGGAAATAAAGTAGAAGGCCAAAGGTGAAGAGGATTACCTCAAAATATGTGATGCAACTTTATGAATATGTGTGAATTATGGTTATGTAAAACACGTAAGCTGACCAATACTGAAGCAAAAGTGATGTGATTGTTGCATAGTGAATATGGTAAAAGTCTTATTGCTCTGTACTCCATCAACATTTATAGATAAAAAAAGAGAGAATAAAATAATAAATTCTAACCATGAACTCCAAAAAAAAAAAAAAAAAAAAAGTTTCTCTCTTTCATCCCATCCCCTTCACTCCAGCCCACTGTAAACTGGCTGCTACCTAAGATACACCAAAGGCTGCCAGTGTCTTCCTAATTTCCAACCCTGGTGGATGTGTCTCACTCCTCATCTTACTTGACCTTTACACTGTGTTTACGAAACTGTCCTTGTCTGCCCTCTGTGACGTCAGGATTGTTCTGATTTTCCCTCCCCTCCAACTACTTTGTCCTTGTGAGATCTATGGGCTCTTCTTCCAAACACTACACTCTCCTTCGGTCATTTCATCTGCACATATGGCTTCTATATATAGGTGACCTGAGTCATGCTCCTATGCTTTAGATACAAAAGTCTCATTTTGTTTTTGACTTTCTATTACACCTGGCTGTCCCTCAGGAACTCAAATTCAACACATCCAAAAATCAATCTTCCTCTCCAAACCTTAGCCTTTTGTGATCACAATCTCTTATGTTATCATGACTAAACCCCCACATTCTTCTGTACACCCCTTTTCATACTTCACTCTCATGCATACCTCCCCACTCCAGGTAGGCTAAACCACTTTTAATCCCCCAAATGTGTTTTACTCATTATAATCTTGGTATCTGCACATGCTCAGAGGACTTCTTGATATACACATAAAAGAGATATCCACATGCTATTCCTCTAATTGAATTTTACTGAAATTTTAGGCCTCTGAGGAGGAGTTATCTCCTTCAGAAAACTTTGCTGATCCTCCACCCCAAGTTTTTAATCCTATCTTTTGAGGTTTTATAGTACCTCATACTCTATTACAAGTCTATGAGATGGGAGGGCAGAGGAGGTGGTAAGAGGATCCTTTCACTCCCAGGGGACATCTGACAATGTCTGAAGATCCTTTGGGCTCTAACAAGAGATTGAGGTGCTCTTGGCCTTTAGTGGATGGAAGCCAAGTATTCTATTAAACATCCTCCAATGCACAGCCCCTTACAACATAGAATTATCCACTTCACAATGTCATTAATGCTGAGGTTGAGTAACATTATTCTGTTGTAATTGCCTATTTATTTTTCTATTTCTGTTGTTAGAAGGTAAGCTTTTGGAGAACAAAGACACTGTTATATTCAACAATGTATGCATGAGAAGTAGTAGATTGTTTGGTGTGTAGTAGTTGCTTCGTTAGCATGAATGTATAACTGGGTAGATGAATTGATGAGTGGTTGATGGATGGTTTCAATGGTTTCCCATTCTAGCCTAGGTATATGTGGACTGAGAGCAATATGTCCTGAGGTTTTACCACCAAAGTGGCCCTGATGCCAGTTCTACTATTTTAGGTACATTTCATAGACAGAAGTAGGAGGATTCCATCTATGAATGTATGTTTTAATTTTATTGTATATTTGAATATATATTGTATATTTGAATATATATTATTTTATGTGCTTAAATATTTACCTGTATCACATGTTCAGTGAGATAAAATAATTTATGTTTTTGTAGTCATTGCTGGTAGCCAGCATAGGTCTGAATACTATATGTAGGTCTGAATACTATATGTAAGATAGTTTAGCATGCTATCAAAGGAAAACACAATTTGCTATAAATTCTAGCTTAATTGCAATATTGAACCATATGTATCTAAGCAAGAGTTTTATACTCACTTCTCTTTAATTTTCTAAACTATATGCATAGTATTATTTTGGTGATTATATAAACTAAAATGTATGAAATACTTGATACATAGTAGATCCTCAGTAAATCGTACTTCCCTCTGCCTCTTCTCCAAGCTATCCATGTTAGTCTGTAATTGTATGTGACTTCAATTAGACCACTGTTGATTTTTCCCCCATATAAAAGAAGTCTGGAGGTTTGCAGTAGGGGGTTTGTTTGATGGGTCCATAGAGTCATTAAGGAATACAGGCTCCTTTTTACCTCACATAGTACCATTCCTAAAGTGTGGTCCTGATACTCCATTAGTCTGTCACCATGTCTGTGTGCCAAGCAGCAGACTAGAGGACAAGGTGAAAAAGTCATGCCCTCTCTCTTTTAAGGCACTTCCAGAAAGCATTTATGCTACAATAAATGTGCTCATGAATACATTTATTAAGACCTAACATCTTAGAAAGTAAAGAATAAGACTGTTGTAGAATTTAAGGAATTCATTTTACCATTCTGCAGCTAACATTATTTTATCACCTTTAAGTCTGTCTCTCTGTCTGTCTGTCTGTCTGTATGTATGTATTCCCAAATAAACTAACCACATTTTAATGCAGAGTTACAGAAATGGAGCTCATCAGTTATGATGCTCAAAAATTATTTA
Organism: Pedetes capensis; assembly: GCA_007922755.1. Classification (NCBI taxonomy): domain Eukaryota; kingdom Metazoa; phylum Chordata; class Mammalia; order Rodentia; family Pedetidae; genus Pedetes; species Pedetes capensis. The sequence continues at coordinate 100,575 of VMDO01002838.1, forward strand.
ATTTTTAAAATCACAGTACTCACTGGTAAGACCAGGAAACATTGATTTTCCAATAGCAATGAGCACATTCAATATACAGATCTAGGTTTCTAAATACCATCCTTCAGTAAAAGAGAACAAGAATCCTTGGAGAACAGGGTTAACATCACCAATGATATGTCATTTGTTATCATCTATCCCTCTAGTATCATGTTATGGAAAGACCACTCTACTTCTCTGGTATTCTTTTAAAATGTCATAATTCCAATGCAGTCATGGGAAAAACATTAAATTTAGGCACAGTTAGGCACATTTACAAAATACCCAGAGCAGTGCTTTATATTTTATAAGGCCACAGTTTAAAAAAAAAAGTTAATGAGAATTCTCCAGACTTTAAAAGAGACTAAAGAAGCATGAGGAGTAAATGCTAGACAGAAAAATGACATCCATGAAAAAACTAATGAAATCTGAATAAAGTCTGGAATTTAGTTAATAGAAATATACCAAAATTAGTTGCTTTTTTAAAATTTACCATTCCATAATGCATATGTGTGTGTATATGTGTGCATGTATATGTGAAAATATGCTATACATTATAAATATAGCAGTTCCATCTGATCTGTGGTGTTGTTTTCTGTAGTTTTAGTTATAATAAACCATGCTCTGTAAATATTAAATGGAAAGTGCCATGAACAATTTATAAGTTTTAAATTGCATACCATTCTGAGTAGATGGGTGAAATCTATTGCTATTGTGCTCCATCCCACCTGGGATATGATTCATTCTCTGGGCAATGTATCCACATTGTATAGACTACTTACCCATTAGTTACTCAGTAGCTATCTCAGTTATCAAATTGATTTTAGGAGTACTGAGCTTCTTGTTTTCAATTCTTTGGGCTGGGGTTTAGTTCAGTTAATAGAGCACCTTCTCTGCACTAAGGACCTGGATTTGATCCTCAGCACCACAAAAATGGGAGAAGTAATAGTCCACTTCTGAAAACAATCAGCTATTGAAAATCCTACGAAGGTCGCTGTGAGTGGGACTGCCCACTCAACAACATGTAAGAACAATAATGACCCCAAAGTACAAAAGAAGTAGTGCTGACAATTCCAATATGCCATAGAGACGTGTAAAGTGCTCTCTTTAAGAGAAAATGCTTTCTTTAAAGTGGTTTCTTTAAGTGTTTACCTTCAATTAAAGAGTTCAGTACTATCCAGAGTTTCAGGCATCCACTAGAGGTCTTAGAATATATCCCTTTAGGCTAATGCAGTGAGAATACTGTACCTAAAATCTTTATTTGTCAATTAAAGCACAATGTTCATTTCTTAGTATTAACAAATATATCATGGCAATATAAGATGTTAATATTAGAGGAAACTAAGAAATATTTGAGAACTCTGTATTATCTTTATATTTCTCTATAAATTTAAAACTGTTCCAAATTATAAAGATAACTTTAAAAATACAGATTAATGGTGGGCATTATAAACTTGTTGTGTTAATTTGTGTAGGACATTATCTACAATAGATGCAGTAAGTATGATTTCCATGTGTACAATGACTATGACTAATTTTTTCCCTGCTGTATACTTAAAATCTAAAGGAATACCTAAGAATAATAATAGAGAAGGAAATGTACACAAAAAAAATCCTTCAGGCCTGTTTCTGAGTAATTGTGATTTTCTAGTGTATTATTCTGTAAACTGTTAAAGCATCCTCATTAGCCCTACATTTCATACTCCAGGAGAATCAGCATACTCTTTCTTCATAATTTTCCTAATGGAATATTTCATAAAAGATTCATTTTAGTGGAATTGGTAACCAACTGCTAGGCTCTTTATTAGAACAATAAGGATTTGTTGTACTGATTCTAGTCCAAGGAGAATGAAGCCTTCTTATAATCCTATGAGATCAATAGATCAGGGATTTGTTGTTGTTGTTGTTGTTGTTGTTGTTGTTGTTGTTGTTGCTGCTAGGTGCTGTCTAGTTGAGTCTGACTCAGCAACCTTCCTAGGGTTTTCAATGGCTGATTGCTTAGGGAGTGATTGCCACATGCTTCTTCCATTTTTTTATGGTGCTGGGGATCGAATCCAGATCCTCAGAGAGTGCAATGTGGCCCTCTACCAAATGAGCTAATGTATAATTCTAATTTCTTACAAATTTGTAATTTTCTCTATATTAGTATAAGAAAGATATAATGGGAAAAGCACTTGATTAAGATCCGATCTTCACCATTTACTATCTATATGATTGTAAGGGAGTTATTTAATTTCCCTAAGATTAAATTTGCTAGTAAAACTGATGTAGTAATAGCTCATAAGGTATACATACAATCCTCTTTTAATTAAAATACATGGTAGATTATGGTAGCAATACCAAGAATAATGTCTCTCTCAAGAGACTTGTCTTTGTCTCACTTGACTATCCAGGAACAATATTATAGTGAGTTGGAAGCCCAGACTACTCCATCTTCTTGCCTGGATACCTCTGGTCTACATCCCCTTTTTTGTAGCCTCAAGTCACTACAGTTTCCATATCCCAAGCTACAGGAAGGAGGAAATCTAGCAGACGTATACATTTCCTTTTAAGGGTATGACCCAGAAGTTAATTGCTTCCACTCATGTCTCATTGGCCAGAACCTAGTCATGTGGCCCCAGATAACTGCAAAAGTGCTAGGAGATTTTGGGTTTGTTTGTTTGTTTGTTTGTTTTGTTTTGTTTTGGAAAGTGAGGAGGCAACTGGCTAAAGTCATACCTCTGGTCTTATGGAGATTTGCTAGGCAACTAGAAGTCCCTGCAGTAAGTGCTCAGAGTAGTTCCTCATGCAGAATAGACATTTCTCTTTAAATTATCTGGAAGATAATTAGTGTGAAAGGAGAAGGTAAGTAGAAACATTTTACCAACTGTGACTTTTGAAGTCTTCAGAATTTAGGATAGATATTTCTAGGAAGATATGTTTGCATTTGAAAACTTCATTATTTTCTTGTAAATAAAACTCTATTCCTAAGAAATAAGATTTATATTAATCCTAAGGAAAATAAGCTGCAGAAGTAATTTCTTAAAGTGTTCTTGTTTTTATATGTAGCATCTTAAATTAGTTTCCCTTCTAGCTCAGTAAACTCCAGTAGATTAAATTAGAAGGAACTGTGCTTTGATGCCATAGGAAAGATACAAAGTGACTATGCACTTGTTTAAAATATACATATTCTTTTGTTTGTTCAGTTGGCTCAATTATAATTGTATTAATCAGAATTTTTTTGCTTTCTATTTTGGCATTGATTCCATTTCAAGCTTTTAACAATGAATTAATAACATGTGGAACTTCACATTTACCAACTTTCATTTTTCCTGGCTTGACATGATTATTTACCTGAAGATATTTACAGTAACCTGCTGAATTTGGACAGTTTTGTCCTAAGTAAAGTAGTTTATATTGAGTGCCATTCATGCTAGCCTTGCCTAGGACATTCTTAGATTCCATGGGCTACAACCCCAGGTTGTCAGCTTCTCATGTGACTTATCAGATATCACTGCTACCCAGCTGGCAGTTGAACAGAGTTCAATTGGCCCTGTTCTTTGGGTGATATTGGCAACATGAGCGGTGAACATAATACTGGTTATATTAATCTGCTAGGGCTGCCATAACAAAATGCCATGGACTTGCTTAATAGAAATTTTTTTCTTACATTTCTGGAGACTTGGAAGTCTAAGATTAAGGTTCTAGCTGATTCAGTTTGTGGCAAGGGCTCTATTCCTCACACCAGAGAGATACAACGGGAGAGAGAGAAAAAGAGAGAGAAGGAGGGGAGAGACCCTTCCTCTTCTTGTAAGGGTATGAGTCTTATTGGATTAGGCCCCGAGCCTATGACTTCATTTAATCATTATTACCTTCTCACATGTCCCACCTCCAAATACACTTACATTGTATTAGGGTTTCAACATACAAGTTTGGGGAAGGAGACCACAAACACATAGTCTATAACACTGATTTTCCTTTTATTTACCATAATACTCACAAAAGATTAATGTATTTTCTAATACTTGCCCCCACATGTCTATCAGCTTGTTGTGCTGTGGGGTTTTGAGTATTACTGTGATGCTGAAAGCTATGCCACCAGTATTTCAGATACCAGCAGGGCCACCCATGGGGGACAGGTTTCAGCTGAGCTTTCAGACTAAGAAAGATTAGGAAGAAGTCCCTGGTAGCCCACTCCTGAAACAATTAGCCATTGAAAACCCTATGAATAGCAGAGAATCACTGTCCCATATTGTGCCAGAAAATGACCCCCCAGCTTAGAAGGAATTCAAAAGGCAACTTGAGAAGAATTGCCTCCTCAAAATGGAGTCAACCTTAATGACAGGAATGGAGTAAAGCCCCTGGGACCTCCTTTTGCTGATGTGGCATGACTCAAAATGAGAAGAAAACATAGTGGCTGCAACATTGGGCTCAAACATAAAAAGACCATGTGCATGGCACCGTTTTGGGTAGTGTTTTGTTCTGTTGTACATAGGATTACTTGACAGCAAAAACAATACTTGCCCAATGTCACCCTGGACAACTTACCTAAAATTTCCAGTAGTAGAAAAAAAGATTGTTACAATGGCTTCCTAAACTTTCTTTCTCTGCTGAGATCTCTGGCTTGAAGTTGTTGTGTGACTCTGCTGAGTACTTTGGGAGTTGTGAAATGTTAAAGATATTACAAGGTAATAAAATGACATTTGTAGAGTACTCAACAGTTTTCTTACATTATCTCTTGAATCCTCATGGTAACCTTGGTAAGAAAAGTTGTGAGGTTTCATGGGCTCTATTTTCATATTAGAAAATTGAAGTTTGGAGAAGTTCAGTGATTTCCCTAAGGTCTCAGGGCTAATAATTGGTTGACATTGAGGCTCCATTCCAGGCCTTCACATTTCTAAGCCACGAATTTGGCTCTGGAGTCACTAAAATTTGGTTTCAATTCAAGTTCTGTCACTTATTAACAGTAACTGGGCAAGTTACTTAACTCACTAAAATTCCTCAATCTTCTCTGTGACATGGGAATAATGCAGTCTACCTCATAGGGTTCTGATGAAAATTAAATTACAGAATACATAAAAATCCCTTAGGAGAGCACTGGTCGCACAGAGAATTGTTCAAAATTATTGGTTATTATTTTTAAGACCCTATCAAATCTTATTTCACTAAACTAAATTCTAAAACCAAATTTATCCATTTTATCAGACTGTAGGATGAGGTATTCAAATTATGTAAGCTACTGGCTGATCTTGAAGCACTTTACAAAGTTATAAGTTTTGTAAAATTATAATTTAGATTTTATCCTGATATGAGAATCTTGCCACCTCAACATCTGTCTCTGTGTGTATACTTATTTATTCAAGTATATTTATTCATATTTCATCAAGCAGCAGATTAAAACAGTAAACAGCAGATAAACTGCTACCAGTTATACTTTAAGCAAGCCAGTGGGATTTTTTAGTTACCTACCTTTGGTTTGAGGTTCTTTAGACATCATTAGTCAAGGAAACTGAGTTTGGAATTCCCATTTTCTTCTCATATCTGTAAACCAATAGCAATCCTAATAACAGTGATCAAAGACACATTAAAGAAGCAAAGACTTCACTGCTTGGAATTTGAAATACAAAAAATCCAAATTAATACTTTCAATCTTGTCTACACATTAGCCAGGATTTAATCTCCATAAAAATACCTGTTTTTCTATTAGTCTAATTCTACAAACAGTATAAGAGGTCATGTCACATAGGTGGATATAAACCTTAATGAGTGGGATGTAGTCTCCTAATGTGCCTAGATTCTCAAGTAATTAAATGTATATGCCAGGACACATTAGCAAGACATACTTTAATTTGTTTTGCACACCAGTCCTGATTGTCATATGAAAGAGATAATTAAGGAATTTCATACATTTCTAGTTTAATATGCATGTGTGTTTGTGTATGTACAAGTAAAGGAATCTTCTTATTCAAATAATTAGTTCTAGTTAAACTTTTATGTAGGAGGTCAAATAAGCTTTTCTCAGGTAGAAGAAACTACACTAAACCAAGTGTTAACATATTTGAAGCAAAGTTTATTAGCAATGTAAATGTCATTACCGCTGATCTGTGATCACCTGAACAAACAGTAAAGAGCCAGTGTGACTTTCAGGCTTTAGGAACAGTGTAATGACTTTGATAGGAAAAAAGTAAAAAACTACTTCTCGATATGGCAATTAGTTAATTCTGATCATGATTGAGGATTACTAATACTAATGACTTGAGTTGATCAAAAATGATTTTCAGTGCCTAAGCAGGGCATCTATTAATATGTTCATGAGTAAGGTGGGTTATAAAATAAAATTTCTTTCTCTGCCTCAGAGATAGTCTCAGAGTGACTGTGCATACAAGGATAGACTTCATATATACTCTGTTGGTTTTGATTTGGCAGGACAAGATAAATGTACTTATTATATTAGTTTGTTTTTATATATAAATGTTATAGTTTTGAGATGTAGCTTAAATATTTGTGATATGTACTCAGAAAGGAGAGTTAGCTAAACCATTGTTCCTAACTCATTCATTGCCCTTGTCCCACATATTTATTTTCCCAACCAGCTTCTTAAATGCAGGGATTGTGTCTTTCTCAGGATGCACATTGGGTCTGATTCATAGTATATGCAAAATAAATATTTGAGTGAGTGGATAAATGAATTGGAGCTCATAAATGGACATCTATGGTGCTTAAATGTGCAATATACATAGATATGAGCATTACATGAAGAATCAATTAATGCATATATGGATACACACACATACGTCCCACATGCAGAGTTCTGTCACTAATTCAGTAAAATGATCAATGCCTAAGGTATCTAGTCAACAATAATAGCACATAAGTGTATAATTATATAATGAGTAACTGCTGAAGTAGGGAAACCTATTTAAAAACTTACTAACTTCTTAATATAAGGAGATATATATCACTTTAAGAAAGTTATGAGGGTTAATCAGCTCAAGAAAACTTACATAAATTCAAGCACATTGACATTTATTCATTGCTGCCAGTTGTTTGTTTGCTGTAATGAAGACAGTCAGTACAAACACTAAATAATTATTCACTATTCTCCTTACTATGAACATAACTAGCATGCACCTTAGTAATTTATTAAAAGTACTTAAACATAATCATCTAAAATTTTGTTAAAAAGCAATTCTAACTTTTTTCTAAGAAATGATAAAACTTAGGTTTTAATAAACCCTTAAATTAGCCTGACTTTTTTCTCAGATTAGCAATTATAAAGGAGTGCAGGTCCAGGTGCCACATTTTCTACTAGAAATATACTGAAATATATCTCTATATAATTAGAGAATTACAATAATGAGTCTTTTAGATGGAATGAACTATATTCGTCTATATTTTGGCATATATTATTAGAGAAGCTTTATGTTTCACTACAAGATATATATAGCTATATATTATCAAGTCCATATTATCTACTCTGATTAGAACTAGAAGTAGCTTACAATAAAAAAAGAAATTATTCTAAAATCTCATGTCAAGAGATGTTGTTGTTGTTAGGTGCCTTTGAGTTGGTATCCGACTCATAGTGACCCTCATAGGGTTTCAATGGCTGACCGTTTTGGGATTGCCTTGGGAGTGGATTGCCAGGCCCTTCTCCCATTTGGGGGGTGCTGGTAATTGAACTCAGGACCTCAGAGACTGCAGCGCAGTGTTCTACCCACTGAGCTAAATCCCAGCCCACATGTCAAGAGATAGGTTAGGTTTATTTCTTATTAATCTTGGCCTCAAGATACAAAATCCCATCATTCCAGCTGGTCAGGGGATCCTGCTTCTTGACTGATAGAACAGAAGTCCCCAAACTTTTTGGCACCAAGGACCAGTTTCATGGGAGACAATTTGTCCACAGATGGAAGTGGAGGTGGGGCCAGGATGATTCAAGGTCCTGAGAGACTGTAGATACAGATGAAGCTTTGCTCACTCACTTGCCTCTTACCACCTGCAGTGCAGCCCGGTTCCTAAGAAGCCACTGACTGGCTCAGGTGTATAGCTATGTGTTGAGTACACCTGTCATAGGGTGTTATGAAAGCCTCATGGAAAGTCTTAGTTTGTACTCTATTAGTCCACTAATATGGAGCTGCTTCTCCATGTCATAATTGTCCATTTGCAGATGGTCATCACTTTCTACTGCCTCAATATATTTTCACATCCAATATTCTCCTGGATTCCTCATATCTCATATGAATAATGCTTGAAACAATCTCTTAAGAAATTTTCCTCAAATCTTCTCAAGCAAAAAGACCAGCCCTTATCACAACATGATTAACACTTCAATCAGGAAGGCAAGTGTAATAATACAGCAGATATTACAAGAACAAGACAGTCAGTTGCATTTCCTCTGTATTGATTGAACTACCAGGATTACAGCTGGGATTCAACCACCTCTGCCTCTTTTCATCTTCACTGAATTATGATATATGTACTATCAATATCTCTTTGTCACCAATTTTCTCTGAAATCATTATATATTGAATATATGAATCACATTCAAGATCTGTAGCCATCAAATGTTTGTCTAGATTTAGGTGTACATGAAATTATTGTACTTACCTGTAAAGATACTTACAATGCAGTGTGGTAGGTATGGAAATGTGGAATTCATGTATTATAGAAACATGATAAAGGGATACTTCACCTAGCTTGAAATGTTCAAAAACATACTTCCTCTCTTAAAGTTGGGTAGGAATAGGTAGATGAAAGTGAATGAGGAGAGCAAAGGCCAGTAGGAGTAAATCATAGAGGTATGAAACAACATAACATAGAACCCTAAAGAGATTGTATTGCTGATACAGTGTTGAAAGAGATGGTGAGAACTGAAGCTCAAATAATAGTCAGAGGCCTCATTATGGAGGCCCATGGAGGCCATGTTAGTGCAAATGTCCTGGGAAGGCAAAGCTCCATGGGCCTGGGAGCCTCGTCTGTCTTGTTCATACCATATTCCCAGCTTCGTGCAGAGATGTGACCTGTAAGGCCTGGCCCTCAGCAAATTTGTGTTGAGTAGATGAATGGTGAGGGGATTTTCAACAAAAGAGTGATGTAGTTCAATTTTGATTCTGGATAGATTGCTCTGACAGCACCAGGGGGATAACCATGAGGAAAGTGAAACTGGAGTCAAAGAGACCAGTAATGAGGGAAGTGATGAGCATCTGAATTAAGCACTGACAGAGGGACGGATTTGAGACCTTTTGGCAGGTTAAATAGCTAGGACCTGGTGATTGTGTGCCAGTGAGAATAAAATGAGAGGTAGAAGGCAAGTGGTCTGATAGAGTTGCCACCACCTAACTTAATACAAGGAGAAACATAGTCTAGGGAAGAAATAAGTTCAAGGTTTGCAAAAAAATTCTAATTTATATTTGTTTAAGTGTTTATTTTAAAAATGAATGGGTACAGAGGGTGGAGTCAAGATGGCGGACAGATAGCACACGCCTTCTGTCCTAGAGTAATGGGAAGCCTTGATTAGGGGTTTAGAACTCACATTGAATAGATAGAAACAGTGATAATTTAGTTTGGAAGATACAGGATGAAACTGGGCGTACACTGAAATCGAGGATTTGGCTTCAGAGGAGCTGATTTGGCTTCGGAGGAGCTACACAGAGGACAGTAGTGGGACCACCACCATTTCGCCATCACGCAGACGGCGGATAGAATCCCGGAGACTCAGAGGGGACTTCCCGCACATGCACCGACGGGGGCCAGACCCAACACAGAGTGTAACCTTGGCAGCACACTGTCACCCTGCCTGCGGGACACAAACTACAAATTCCGGGTGAGTCAGTTTGAGGTGGCACACGGAATCACCATCTGTAGTGGCCGCGGAGGGAATGGGGAAACCGGTGCCAGCAGTACATGTCTAGAGCTGAGACACAGCTCCCTCCCTCCTGTTGTGGCAGGACAGATGTGCAGACGCGATCTCCACAGACATACAGGCACACATACACCCGGATCCCAGACACACCAGAGGTGAGCCTAAGTCACTGCACTGTGGAGAAATCTGGGGTTTGTGGAGGTGACAGAGCCCCACGAGGACAAAGTGCTCCTTTTCAGCAGAGCCTTACGGCACAATTAGTCACAATCAGAGCAGTTTAGAGCATGATCGCAGCACACGGACAGACGTGCTACAGATTCTCTCTGGGGCTGTTGGATATCATCCCTCCCACAAGAGGATATGGTCCTCCCAAGTGGGCGGAAAGCCCTGCAATAAAAAATCCACAATAGCAGCCATATTCCCTCCATGCTGTAGGTTTTAGGGCGGAAATCTCTGATTTGGGGAATTGGTGCCTGAACTATGTGGGACAGGGAGAATTCCAGGGAGGACCCCACAGGTTCCACTGCCTCTCGAACAATACAATAGACACAGAATATTTTGTGGAACAGTCTCTTTGGGCACTCGGTGTCCCACTTAAGCCCAGGACATTGTGGGGCGTCCTGCCATTATCTACCCAACACTAAGACAGACTGCTCCTGCAGATTGTGTGAAAACACTGTCACCCTGAGCTCTGTAGGGAGCACTGCTTCCTGCAGTATCGACTTCACCCAGTGGAACTGGGTGTCCACAGTTCAAATTCCACCTGCAAGAACACACAAGGGCTTTTTTTTTTTTTCTTCTGTATGGGGGTTTGAACCCAGGGTCTTGCGCCTGCTTGCTTTGTGGGTGCTAGATTGCTGCACTGTGCCCCCAGCCCATATTATTTGCTTTTTGAAACAAGGTCTCGCTGGGTTGCACAGATCTCGGACTTGTGATCCTCCTGCCTCCACCCCCCCAAACCGCTGGGATTCCAGGCTTGCACCACTGCACCTGAGTACAAGTGTTATATATATATATATATATATATATATATATATATATATATGAGCGTGTATGCATGAGGTCTGGATTTTTTTTTTTTTTTTTTTTTTGTATGGGGGATTGAACCCAGGGTCCTGTGCCTGCTTGCTTTGTAGGTGCTGGACTGCCGCACTGCACCCCAGGACCATATTTTTTGCTTTTTAAGACAGGTTCTCACTGGGTTGTGCAGAACTCGGGCTTGCGATCCTCCTGCCTCCGACCCCCAAGCCGCTGGGATTGCAGGCGTGCACCACCACACCCTACTACAAATGTTTTTATATGTGTGTGGGAGCGTGTATGTGTGAGACTTTTTTTTTCTTTTTTCTCTTTTTCCTTCCTTTCTTCTTTTACTCCCTTCCCTTTTTCTATTTTCCTTCTCTTTTTCTTAGGCTATATATGTGTCCTTGTTTTAATTATTTTTCCCTTAAGTCTTAACCTTAATTTTAAATTTGACAGTAATTTCTATTAGCCTCTGTCCTCTACCTCCTCTTTCCCCCTCTTCAATCACCAGATCCCCCCCTTTTCTCAACCCACAGTTGAGAAACAAAATCTATCGCCTCCCTAGCCCCTAGCCCCCTTGGAGTTGGGCTGGTGGACTAAAGAGACAACCACACAGACCAAATAGCTGAGAATATACCCAGCTTATAAGCTCTAATAAGCACCAGAGATTCAGCACCACACAAACTCAAAGGAATAACAGAGGGAAAAGTTCTGCACAATCAGGAGAGACAAATTCTATTTCCCAGACCATATTATGGGCAAACAAAGTAAACCTACAAAAAACACAATGGGGCAGGGTGGATCTGAAGGCTCCACAGATCAACGTCCCCCAACAACTAACTCCAAGGACTCTCGATTCTTAAAGATCTCTGATTCAGAATTCAGAGTCATGGTTATAAACATGCTAAGAGAAATTAAGGCAAATATCACAAGCACAATGGAGATACTTGAAAGGAAGGTTTCTCACTTGGAAGCCGTTCTGTCATCCCAGTTAGAAATGATAAGGAAAAACCAAGCTACTTTGCTTGATACTCAATCCAAATTATCAGAATTGAACATGGCTAAAGAATCCTTTTCATCGAGACTGGATGAATCTGAGCTGAGGATTTCCAATTCAGAGGACGTCATAAATGAACTGAATTACAAGCAATTAGAAATGGAATCAGTGATAAAGGTTTTAAAGAAAGATTTCCAGGAGAACTCAGACAGAATGCAAAAAAGAAATTTAAGAATCCAGGACATTCCTGAAGGAGGAGAAAGATCCACTGGAGGCCTTCAAAACCTAGTAAATGATATCCTCAAGGAAAACTTCCCAAAGATAGCACAGGAAATAGTTATATACACCACTGAGACATTCAGGAATCCTTTGAAGGCTGACTTAAGTAGATCATCCTCAAGACACATCATTGCTCACATGCTGTCATTAGAGACCAGGGAGGCTATCCTGCAAGCAGCAAGTCAGAAACCCCTTATTACTTATAAAACAAAACCAATTAGAATTACTGCAGACTTTTCCATATCAACATTGAAAGCTAGAAAGAAATGGACACAGGTGATTCAAATATTTAAAAAAAAAATAATCTCCAGCCTAGATTAATATATCCAGTAAAATTATCTTTGATAATAGATGAGGAATATAAGACATTTAATGACATTGAAGATTTTAAACAATATGCAACCACCAAACCAGCACTGGAGAGGATTGTAAATCAATAACCACATCCAGGAGAGTTAAGACAACCCTACAAAGGAAATCAAAGAACTGGTTAGCTGAGATGAATGCAACCCAAGAAAGGACCAAAGCAAACATGAATCATAAATCAGTAACAGGTAATGATTGGATATATAACAATAAATGATCCTCAATAATCTCTATTAATATAAATGATCTTAACTCACCAATGAAGAGACAGAGGCTGGCTAATTGGATGAAAAACACAAACCATCAATATGTGGTATTGAAGAAACTCACCTAACTCACAAAGACTGGAATAAACTGAGAGTTAAGGGATGGAAAAATGTATACCTGGGGGGGGTACAAAAGAAAGCAGGTGTTGCAAACTTAATTTCAGGTAGATTAAATTTCATTCCAAAACTAATACAAGAGACAAAGGGGGACACTAAATTTTAATACAAGGAAAAATTGATCAAGAATCAATAACACTCCTTAATATTTATACCTCAAACATAGGGCCTCCTAGCTTTATAAGACAAACCTTATGGAATATAAAGAACTTTATTGGACCAGATTCAATAATAATGGGGGACTTCAATACCCCACTCTTGTCAAGAGACAGGTCATCAAAACAAAAAATCAACAGAGAAACATCAAATCTACTCTCCAACCTAAACCAGTTGGATCTCACAGATATATACAGAATATTTCATCCACATGATGAGGAATACACATTCTTCTCAGCTCGACATATTATGTTTTCTAAGATAGATCATATGCTAGTCCATAAGAACTCCCTCAACAAATACAAAAAAGTAGAAATTATCCCCTGTTCCTTATCAGATCATAATGGGATAAAATTGGAGCTCAAGAACATGAATAATTCCAGAAACTTTACAAACTCATGGAGACTGAATAATACACTACTGAATGACCAATGGATCATTGATGAAATCAAATTGGAATTTTAAAAATTCCTACAATCAAATGATGATGAAAACACATCATACCAAAACATATGGGATACAGCAAAAGCAGTTGTAAGAGGGAAATTTATAGCATTGAGTGCCTTCATCAATAAAATAAAGAAGAGCCAAATAAGTGACCTAATGACACAGCTTAAGACACTAGAAATCCAACAAAAACCAACCCTAAATGGAACACACAATGGGAAATTACAAAAATAAAGGGAAAAATATCTCAATTAGAACTAAAGAGATAATTCAAAAAATTAATAAGACTAAGAGCTGGTTCTTTGAAAAGATTAATAAAATAGACTCCCCCAGGCTATCCTCATCAAAAAGAAAAAGGAAAAATCTAACATAGTATGGATTATAAAAGACAACGGGTCCATAACCACTGATTTCAGTGAAATACAAAAAATTGTCAGGGATTACTACAAGAGACTGTATTCCCAAAAATATGAAAATGCAAAAGAAATGGACAAATTTATTAACTCGTATGACCTACCAAAACTAACCCCAGAAGACATAACTGACTTAAACAAGCCCATTACATATACAGAAGTAGAAAAGGTAATTAAAAGCCTCCAAACAAAGAAGAGCCCAGGTCCTGATGATTCACAGCAGAATTTTACCAAAATTTTAAAGAAGATATAATACCTGTCTTTCTCAAATTATTCCAAAGAATAGAAAAGGAGGGAACACTCCCAAATACATTCTATGAAGCTACCATCACCCTGATACCTAAACCAGGAAAAGATTCATCTAAGATAGAGAATTACAGACCCATCTCTCTTATGAATCTAGATGTAAAAATATTTAATAAAATTCTGGCAAACAGAATCCAGCAGCATATGGAAAAGATTATTCACTATGACCAAGTGGGATTTATACCACAGATGCAAGGCTGGTTTAACATATGGAAATCAATTAATGTAATCCAACATATCAAGAAACTGGCAAACAAAAACCACATGATCATCTCAATTGATGCTGAATAGGCCTTCAACACAGTGCAACACCTTTTCATGATAAAAACACTGGAGAAAATAGGTATAACAGGCAAATACCTTAATTTCATAAAAGCCATTTATGACAAACCTACAGCCAACATTATATTAAATGGAGAAAAACTGAAACCATTTCCTCTTAGATCTGGAACAAGACAAGGATTTCCTCTCTCTCCTATTCTATTCAACATAGTAGTTGAAGTCCTGGCCAGGGAAATTAGACAAGAGAAAGAAATCAAAGGGATACAGATTGGCAAGGAAGAGGTCAAATTATCATTATTTGCAGATGATATGATCTTATACCTGAAAGACCCCAAAACCTCAACCAGAAAACTTCTGGATCTAATTAACTCCTTCAGCAAATTTGCACGCTACAAAATTAACTCACAAAAATCAATAGCTTTTCTTTACACCAATTACAAACAGGAAGAGAAGGAAATTTCAAGAAAAATACCATTCATGATAGCCCACCAGAAAATTAAATACCTTGGAATCAATCTAACCAAAGACCCTTCAGATCTCCACAAGGAAAATTTCAAAACACTAAAGAAAGAAATAGCAGAGGACACTGAAAAATGGAAAGACCTCCCCTGCTCCTGGATAGGCAGAATTAATATTGTAAAAATGGCTGTCCTACCAAAAGCAATCTATAGATTCAATGCAATACCCATGAAAATTCCACTGACTGACTTCACAGAAATAGAAAAAATGATCCAAAAATTCATATGGAACCACAAAAGACCACATATAGCCAAAACACTCTTAAGCTGCAAATCTAATGCAGGGGGAATCACAATTCCTGACTTCAGCTATACTATAGAGCAGTGTTTGCAAAAACAGCTTGGTACTGGCACAAAAATAGGCCTGAAGACATCTGGAACATAATAGAAGACCCAGAAATTCCTCAACACACCTATAGCCACCTGATTTTCGACAAAGGAGCAAAGCACGTAAACTGGAAAAAGGACAGCCTTTTCAACAAATGGTGCTGGGAAACATGGTCATCTGCATGCAGAAAAATGGCAGCTGACCCCATCTCTCAATATACACGAAAGTTAACTCAAAATGGATAAAAGATCTCAACATAAAACCAGAAACTTTACAACTTGTAGAAGGCAAGGTAGGCAAAACACTCCATCATATAGGCTTAGGAAAGTATTTCCTTAATAGGACTCCAATTGCTCAAGAAATTGCGACAAGAATAGATAAATGGGATTACATGAAATTGAAAAACTTCTGCACAGTAAAAGAAACAATTAACAGAGTCAAGGAAACCCCCACAGAATGGGGAAAAGTCTTCACATTTTATACATCAGATAAAGGTCTAATTACTAGAATTTATAAAGAACTCAAGAAAAAACTCCCCAAAAAACAAACAACCCAATACACAAATGGGCAAAGGAACTGAGTAGACAGTTCTCAAATGAAGAGGTCCGTAAAGCCATGAAACACATGAAAAAATGCTCAACATCCCTAGCCATTAGGGAAATGCAAATCAAAACAACTCTGAGATTTCACCTTACACCAGTAAGAATGGCCAATATCAATAAAACAAACAACAACAAATGCTGGCGAGGTTGCGGGGAAAAGGGAACACTCTTTCATTGTTCGTGGAGCTGTAAATTGGTCCAACCACTGTGCAAATCAATATGGAGGTATCTTAAAAAACTAGAAATAGATCTACCATATGACCCAGCTATAACACTATTGGGAATTTACCCAAAGGGAGATGGGTCATCATACCACAGAGACACCTGCATCTCCATGTTCATTGCAGCGCTTTTCACAATAGCAAGGATATGGAATCAACCAAAGTGCCCTTCAACAGAAAAATGGATTAAAAAAACTATGGTATATGTACACAATGGAATACTATTCAGCAATCAAGAAAAATGAAATAAGGTCATTCGCAGCAAAATGGATGGAATTAGAGAAAATTATTTTAAGTGAATGAACACAAGCTCAGAAAGAGAAACACCACATGTTCTGTCTCATATGTGGGAGCTGAATCAAAATTATAAGAAGGGAAAATCCTATTCAAAGGTCAGATCAAAATAAAAGGGGGAAATGGTCTAGAAGATGCATGCAATTGTTCTAACAAGATAAAAACAAAGATCACTATAGGAAAATTTCTATCTTAAACAGAACTGGAACCCAAGGACATATAGAAAAATATTACCAAGTAAAAGATAGAGAAGACTTAGATGGGGAGGGTGGGAGGGGAGGAAAGCACAGGGGAGGGTAAGGGGGAACCTATATGAATAATGTACATCAAAATGCATATATGGAAATGTCACAATAAAAAGCATGTCAGAATGAATCACATGAAGGTGTATATTAAAAATTTCCAATAAAAAAATGAATGGGTACTAAGTTATAGTTAGGAAAAATAAGTTCAGCTATTCCACAGTAGGGTAACTATAAGTAATGATAATGTACAATAGATTTCAAAAAAAAAAGCTAGCAGAAAGCATTTTAAATGTTTTACCATAAAAAATGACAAATATTTGAGGAGATATGCTTGACCTGATTTGAACATTACATAATGTGTACATATATTAAAATATCAAGCTGGATGCTGGAGCACTTACCTGTAATCCCATTGACTCTGGAGGCTGAGGCAGGAGGATTCTGAGTTCAGGGCCACAGGCAATCTGCAGGAATTACGGAGACTCTATTACAAAATAAAAAATAAAAAAGGGGCTGGGTTGCAGCTCTGTGGTAAAATACTTGCCTAGGATGTGGCCCTGGGTTCAAGCCCCCAGTACTGAAAAATTCACATGGTGTTCCATAAATATGTACAATTTTTGTGTGTGGATTTTTTAACAAAGAACTCTTTTAACAAAGAACAAAGAAATTCTAATAGGTTTTCAATGAAAATCTTGTAGCACTTCAATTGTTTTTGTTTGTGTGTTTGTTCTTTGGTGCGTGCTTGGCAAGTGCATGCTAGGACTTATGCATGCTATCAAGTACTCTACTCCTGACCTACATCTATATCCCGGTACCTCCCAGTTTTAAAATATCCTTTAGGTATTATACCAGTACTAGGTCAAGAATATAAATTAAAAACATAGGCAGCTCCTTTTAAAAGGAGGGAGGGATATATTTTTATTTTAATGATGCCAAAACTTTTTGACATAACTAATTACAATTTATATTCTTTGCACAGAATTTTGAGAGTGGGAGAATATGTCACTTCTCTACTCCTTGTTGTTTGCCTTTCTTTTTTTATATTCCTCCCCAGGATCTGGCTTTCTACAGTGAAAGGTACAGAATCTACTATTACATGGAGACTTACTCTCAATGAGGGGTCTTTTAAAACTGTTCCAGTTTACATGGGAAAGAAGCAATGCTTGGAAGCTGAGGAAAATTCCAAGTAAATAGCATTCCTACTTCTATTTTTCAATCTGATTTTAACATTTGGTGGGGTATAATAACCCCAAACAAAGGCCCATCCTTCATCTGAATTTAAAATTCAAATATTTAATCTGTAATCAGATTATTGTAAATAGTGGTACACTGAAGATTTATAAGAAATCTTAATGTTTTCCCTCTCTCACTCTTTGGCACTTTCAAATATTTCAAATATCTTTGGCACTTTGGGCATATTTCTCTTTCAAACATATATATTTTTTATTGTCACAGGCTATTTCTTTAGGAGGGGTAATTTCATTTTGCCACTATTTAGAGTAATAACTGTCAGCCCAAATAAGTTTGATTTTAGCCATTGTTATGGGGCATCCAGTTGGCAATACCTACCATCTATCTCCATTTGCCTAGTTAGGGCTTAGGGAAGAGGCCCGAGCTCTGCTTATCAGTGTTTCACATAGAAACTGTGTATGAGACTTGGGAGATCAGAGGGCTGCTAGGAGAAGACCAATGTTGAAACCTGAACCACAGCAGCATACATAGAACCAGAAGGGGAAAAGTAGGTCTCAAAGAGACAAAACAACTTGATCAGGCCAAAGGAGGACCTGGAGAGAGAAAAATTCCAAAAGGTAGGGCTAAAGTGAAGTTCAGGAAGGAAGGAGCAAGCGAGCAAATTTAGCAAAGAACTCTCCTCCTCAGGTAAACCCTGCCTTCTTACCCTCCCTCCATCCTTACCTAATGCTCCTGGACCATCAGAGAAGATGACAGTGAATCATTAGCATATCCATACTGATAAATGTTCATGATTGATGCTCTGTGCAGAATATAATTTCCTCCGCATAAGTATGACTTTGAATTAGCTTCCTTAGTATCACTTCCATCTATTTTGTTTATAAGCTTTGTGGCTTTTAATGGTCTTTTCCTGTAAGTAGCTATAACTAATTTGACTACAATGTGAATGTTTAGATATTTGTTATTTTAGTGGTTGCACAGTAGATTTTGCCATTGTTTAATCAGGGATTTTTTTTAGCCCCCTCAGCTCCTTATTCAGTATGAAATAGATAAATATTTTGCTCATAGCCAAACAGAAATAGTTTAGATACTGCTTTAATGGACTTTATACTTCACTGTTTGCAGTAACAGGACTCATAAGGACTTTGAAAAGGATAAACAGAAAAGTTCATTTTATTTTGCTGAGAGTTCATTTATGGCTCCTCCAAGTGAGGATAGTACTTTCTGATTAGTATCAGTTCTGATTTGTATTTTTGCCACCAGAAGGTGTGACACTGCCCCCCTAAAAAAGATTGTGGTTTAGCTATATTTACCCGACAGTAAAATGCAAATCATATGTAGGATTTGAACTGCTTAACATAGGTGTGGGTAATAATTTTATTAAAATATCC
The DNA here is from genome assembly GCA_007922755.1 of Pedetes capensis. Lineage (NCBI taxonomy): Eukaryota > Metazoa > Chordata > Mammalia > Rodentia > Pedetidae > Pedetes > Pedetes capensis. The sequence goes on from VMDO01002838.1 coordinate 119,873, forward strand.
TCATTTTGCTGATTTTTATTTGCCCATTCCTGCTACATGAAGATTTTCTTATCAATCTTAAAAGGCACAGTAGCAAAGGAATGATTTTAGAAACCTTTCTTTTTGGTTCACAGGGATACAGTTCTATGTAGAGTGGAAATAAGATGGATCTAATAATAATGCTAGACTATTTATCAAGTGAATGTCAGAGTTCATTATAAACCTTTCTATGGCATGTTGAGTTAGTTTTTATTCTATTTCTCTTATGAAGAAACGGAAATGTAAAGAAATTAAGAATTCTATCCAAAGCCACCTAGACATTAGATCTGAGCAACCTTGGGATTGCTGATATAATGACTTGCCTTTTTCCTCTGAGCTGGCTTAAAATATTAATGAAGCCCTTGAAAGCTTCCTCATCTGTTTTTTGTTTTTCCTTACATAGTATTGATTGCTATTTTTGAACTACAAAAATTCACATAACACAATTATTAAAAAGATCAAATGTAACTTTCTTAAATTGACTTTTTAAGTTTTAGAATTTTAAAAGATCTAACTGTACTACATGTGACATATCTAGTGAATAATTCAAACATATATTCATGATTATTGAGCAAAATGATAAATTTTATCTTTGACAAATTTGTTTTTAAGAACTGAATCTCTCCTTGAGTATTTTATTTTGTATTTGCTTGTCCTCACCCTCACCCCAGAGGCTACTAGCTTCATGTAGGAGTGTTAACACATCAGTTGGTGTTTAGTCTGGCAAAATAAAAAATAAAATTTATACTATTCCAATTATCCAAGCCTAAGTGCTATTGTTTAAGTTTTTTCCTCTAGTATCAGTTGTTGTTGTTAGATGCCACCAAGTCAGGTCCAACTCATAGCAACCCTATGGACAACAGAACGAAACACTCCCCAACACTGTGCCAGACACAGGATCTTTTTTATGTTTAAGCTCATCGTTGTAGACACCGTGTTAATCCAATCCAGTTGAGGGTATTCCTTTTTTTTGTTAACCCACAACTCTCCCAATATGACGTTCTTCTCTAGGGATTGGACCCTCCTGACAACATGTCCAAAACACATCAGACTCAGTCTAGCTATCCTTGATTCCAAGGAGCACTCTGGCTGTACTTCCTCTTGGACAAATCTGTTTGTTCTTTTGGCAGTCCATGATAATAGTCAACATTCATCTCCAGCACCATAATTCAGAAGCATCAATTCTTCTTCTGTCTCCCTACTCAATATCCAGCTTTCACAAACATATGATGCCACTGAAAACACCACGTCATGAGTCAGGCACACCTTCATCTTCAATGTGACATCTTTACTTTTCAACACTTTAAAGAGATCTTTTGCAACAACTTTTCCCAATGTGATATGTCTTTTGTTTTCTTGACTGCTGCCTCTGTGGGTGTTGGTTGTAGAACCAAGTAAAGAAAAATATTGGATAATCTCAATCTTTTCTCCATTTATCATGAAACTGCTTATTGACTCAGTTGCAAAGATTTTGGTTTTCTTGATGTTGAGGTGAAATCCATACTGAAGTCTATGTTCTTTGACCTTCATCAGTAAATGTTTCAAATCCTCAGCAAGTAAAGTTATGTCATCTGCACAACACAGGTGGTTAATGAGTCTTCCTCCAGTCCTGATGCCACATTCTTCTTCATAAAGTCCAGCTTTTTGGATTATTTGCTAAGCATAGAGATTGAAGAGTATGGTGAAAAGATACAGTCCTGACACACACCTTTCCTGACTTTAAACCAGGCAGCGTTTCCTTGTTCTGTTTGAACAACTGCCTCCTGGTCCATGTACAGATTCCTCATGAGTACCATTAAATAATCTGGTATTCCCATTCTTTGCAATGTTCTACATAATTTGTTGTGATCCACACAGTCAAATGCCTTTGCATAGTCAAGAAAACATAGAAAAACATAGTTCTGGTATTCTCTACTTTTGTATAATACCCATCAGCAATGATGTCCCTGGTTTCAAGCCCTCTTCTGAATATGGCTGATTTTCGGCAGTTCCCTGTCAATATACTGCTGCAGTCACCTGTGTGAAATTCTTGGAGATTGAGAAAAGACTGTAATTCAGATATAGTAATAAGGATTAATTGCTGACACCAATGTACTATGAAATACATATGTAAAGTCTCAGAACATGTATTAGAGAGGATATGAATTAGTCTACATAACCTTTTTGCCTTTGAAGAATCAACATTAATAAGCTAACATCAAAGCTAACATCGGATAGTTGAGAACAGGATCATGAAATATTGACTAAATTTTAATTCTTGCTGCAATACTTGAGACATCTAAAATCAATTATTACTGTAGAAATTCAGACACATTGTCATTTATTGAATAGTCCTGGTAACTTTTTGATGGGCAAATATATTAAATACATGATTATCTTTGACAAAGGAATTACTCCTTCCCTTTATTCTTGGCCATTAGTCATTTCCCCTTCCTCCTGGGGGGAGAAGAAGTGGACTACCATAGGACAGGGAGCCCAGCACAGTCCAGCACATAGGCCTTGGACCCTCAGTCTCAATGTGTCCTATTGAGAGACAGAAACCAAAATCCTGGACTGATCCTCAGATTAAAGCTCAGAAACTATACTTCCCTCCAAGCTGTCCCTTCCATCTGTGTTCTTTCTCTGTGATTGGCTCCTCCATATACCACAGGCTTTGCTTTAGTCCATTGGACATCAGTCCCATATCTCATCAGTTATACTGTCCTGTTGATTCTATCTCTTTCATCTATATTCTGTGCTCATTACACTCTAACCCCACTTCATACTAGGATTGTCTCTCACATGGCTCATTGTAACGTGTCCTGTTTGAACTCCTGAGCTCCATCCATTTCTGCCCTACCCACTCCTCCTCTAGGAGTGCCTCTTGCGCATGTTACATATAGTCCATACTCCAGCAGCAGATGTTCCTAAGACTGAGTCCTCATCATAGTATGCATTTATTTAAAATCTGTCTTTGACTGTGCACTTTAGGACAAGTCCAAGCACATTATCATGATTTGTAAGACCTATGTTGGTCTAGTTATAAGTCCTCTCTCTAGTAACATTTCTTACCCCAGAGACAACTTTGTTATTGTTGTTGTTAGGTGCCGTCGAGTCGGTATCCGACTCATAGCGACCCTGAGTACAACAAGCAAAACACTATTGTCAGTGCTTCTCTGCTGTTCATAGGGTTTTCAATGGCAGATTGATTTTTCTGGGAGGGGGTTGCCAGGTCCTTCTCCCAAGCCTACAGCTTCTGGTGTTCCCAGGCGGTCTCCCATCCAGGTACTAACCAGGCCCGACCCTGCTTAGCTTCCAAGATCTGATGGGATCAGATGCCACAAGGCTACAGTTGCAGGCTAGAGACAACTTTAGTCAATGGCAAAATTCACTTCAGAGTCCTTTGCTTGCTCTTGCTCCAGATCTGACCTTATATGTAGTTGTTGTTAGGTGCCTTCAATTTGGTGTCCCACTCATAGCAACCCTACATATAACAGGCGAAACACTATTGTCAGTGCTTCTCTGCTACTCATAGGGTTTTCAGTGGCTGATTGTTTTTGGGGAGTGGGTTGCCTGGTCCTTCTCCCAAGCCTACAGCACCTTGTGTTCCCAAGCTGTCTCCCATCCAAGTACTAACCAGGCCCAACCCTGCTTAGCTTCCAAGATCTGATGGGATTGAACACCACAGTGGTACAGCTGCAGGCTTATATATAGTTACACATACTTAAAACACACCTAGATCAACTCTTCCTCTTCTCCTACCTCATTCCTTTTTGCATAGGTAACTCCTATTCTTCAAGTATTCCATTTGGACCTCACTTTTTCAAGAAAACCTTACTGGACATCTCTGAAACAGTTATGTTTCTTCAGCATACCTAGCATCACTCCTGTCATCACACTGCTCTTTATTTTCAGTGCCTGTCTGTTCAATGGATCCTTTATAGCAGAGGTTTCCAACACCTGGACCACAGACTGGTATGACTCTTAGGAACTGGGTTACACAGCAGGAGGTGAGAGCTGGCAAGCAAACAAGCTTCATCTGTGTTTACAGCCACTCCCCTTTGCTTGCATTACCACCTGAGCTCTGCCTCCCTTCCCTGGAAAACTTGTCTTCCCTGAAACTGATCCTTAGTGCCAAAGAGGTTGGAGACTGCTGCTTTATAAGACAACTCCATGAAGGCAGGGACTGAAGATATCTTGTCCATTCTTACATCCTTAACAGCTGGTACAGTGGGTAGCTTATAGTCAGCCATAATTAAATGTCAGTTGGGTGTGTGGGGAGACAGATTCCATATCAGGACACTAGTGAAAGTGGAGTGAAGTAAACAGGAGCCAAAGGACAAGGAAAGCCACGGGAGAGGGCTTGCTTTGCCCTGCTTCACTCTGCCATTTGCAAAGCCAGGGACAAAAATACAAACCGAGGCTCACATATATCTAACCTTTAAAGTTAAAAATCAAGCCAATAAGCTATGACTTTAGGTATGTTTTATCCTATTCATTTGATACATACAGATGTATACATATATTCATAATATCCTGAGAATAGGTTGGTATTATTTTAGAATTTCTAGACACTACAGAGTTCTGTGCCAGTACATGCACAAAGTTTCTCCCATTCCACCCCCTATCCTATAGTATAAGAAAGTGGGTAGTCTAGTCCCCATTGCCAAGGTACATCCACATTTCCTGAAAACAGTCACCATGAGGCTCCCAGGCCCACACACTGTCATCCACCTCAGAGGGAAGGATCTGAGAAACAGACCCGAGGCAGACATTGGAAGTGGTTTCAGGGCCATTTAGGACATGGGCTGTGGAATCCCTGGAACCCAGAATGTAATCTAGAAAGAAGGGGGAGGATGTAGACTTCTTATGGGTAGATCTCCTTGGTCTGTGCCCTGAGGAGGGGCATGGCTGGAGTGGTTGTGTCTAAAGTCCATGCCACAAACAGAAGACAACCAGGATTTGTTCTAGAGATTGCAATCCTAGTGTGAATCTGTGAAGATTTAATGTTAGCAAGAACTATCTAGTATTGTATCTAGTATAGTATTTTTTAAACCCCATCCAAATATATGTATAGATCTTAAGTTACTTTCAATACTGTGAGACTGGCCTGTTGTGCTCTGGAAAGCAGTTTCAGGTAGGGATTAAGAGCACAGTCTTTCTTGTTTGTTTTGTTTTAGTGCTAGGTGGTTGAACCCAGGGCTTTGTGCATGCTAAGCAAGTAGTTTACTACTGAATCGCTTTAATTTTTATTTTTCAATTTTCGATACATGGTCACTAAGTTGTGCAGGCTGCCTCTGGCCTCGAACTCACAGTCCTCCTGCCTAGGCCTCTTGAGTTGCTGGGATTACAGGCATGCATCGTCGCACCCAGCTAATGGCATAGTCATGCAAGCTATTTGAGTTCTGAGTTGCCCACTTACTGGCCGTAAAGCTCTGAGCAGATTACTTCAGCTGTTGAATAGAGGTAATAAAATCTTCCTCCGGGGTTGTAGTGGGAGTTCGTGAGGTTAAAGCCTTTAAAAGGCTTAGCTCAAGTGAACACTCAATATATCATAGTGCTGTCATCATCATCATAATCACTGTCATTATTTTTACAGCTGTTATTTTTCATTGTCCATAACTATTGTGATGACCTTGGGGAAGTCATATAACCTTTCAGAACTTCGATTTTTTTGTCTATAAAATGAGGTGTTTGGAGTGGAGGATAACTAAGATCCTGGGTTAAGAGCAAGGAGTTTCTAGAGTTCCTTCTTTCAGTTTAGTATGAGCTTGAATTTAACCCCCAGGATCTGTTGTAAATTGTTCATGGAAGTGAGCTACTATGCATAATATGTCACTAGGAACTCAATTGATTAAACTTGGTATGTGAAAATCTAAATTGTTTATAAAAACTGAAAAACTCTGGATTAAATATGCAGTTTATGAAACAAGTATTTGCTTACAGAAATATTCATTATAGAGTTCTTTTTACTCACAGGTTCTAATGCATTAAAGATTACATTTCATTTATAAAAAAGATATTCAGATGGTTTGCAACTTTTCAGAAACATACAGATTTTTAATCTCTGAATCCCAGAATCCTTAAGAATTGATAAAACCTGATTCCTCTCTCTTCAAAATGAGCATGGTTGCCAATATTTACAGACAATTCCTAGAGAAAGATGATCCATGGATCCTAAATTCAGAATCCCTAGCATACAGCCAAAACAAAGACAAAGATGGTGAACATGGAATATGCTAAGGATATTGGAAGCATTTCTAAATTTGGACCTCCAAACACCTGGCGCCTATCAGGAGAGACCAAGAGACAACAAACATTTATTGGAGGCATACTTTGTGCCAGATAAGTGCTAAGCATTTTATCTGTGTTATATTGTTCTCTTTCCAAACCTAAAAAAAGGGCAAATATTATTTTTTATAAGAAAACTGTGTCTCATGTCTAGTAAATGGTAGAAGTGAAATTTGAAATGGGACTGAGATCTGCCTCTAAAGCTATTACACTATGAACTATGATAAAAGGCCCTGAATTCCTTCCTGTTTCTTTTTGATTTTTAGGGAAAGTACAGTATAGAGAAGTTGAACCTATGGCATTGCACATGCTAAGCAAGTGTTCTACAACTGAGCTATACCCCCAAGCCTGTTTTTTTAGTTTTTGTTTTTTGTTTTTTGTTTGTTTGTTTGTTTGTTTTCTGAGACAGGTTCTCAATAAATTGCACAGGCTGCCTCTGGCCTTGAACTCATGTTCCTCCTGCCCCAGCCTCCCAAATTGCTGGGATTGCAGGTGTGCATCATGGCACCCTGCTTTCCCAAATCCTTATAAAGGAACTGATAACAGAAATGCAGAGATTTCTCTTCTTAGGAACTTCTCACCAAAGACCTACCCAAGCCATCTTTGTATTGACAACCAAGCCTTCCCCTCTCCTTTGCTTTAAACCTTCTTCCATACAGCTGAACTGCTTTGCAGGAGCAACAAACTGCTGTTGGGATTGTGTGGGGTGGATGAAGAACTGAGAGATGATGACCTCTCTTAGCTGGACATAACTCAAAAGTTCTGATCCCTACGTGCCCCAGTAAAACTTTCCGGTTGACAACTATATAAAACAGTTGTCAGCCCAGCTGAGGAGCAGAGAAGTGGCCTGTCAGATTCAGAATGTATCATTTACCAACTCTCACATGAGAAAAGTGAAGACAGGCCCCATTTGGAAAAGAAAACCTGCTTCCCAAAAGATTTATTATATAGGGGTCAAGTTGCACAGATGGGCTATGCTTAGTCAACTCAGCTCCTCCTTGACTCATTCACGTTTCATAGGATAGCTAATTAATCTCTTTTGAAAGGAAAGAATAAAGAGAGGGCCTTATATGAATGAGCAGAACAGCCTGCGTTTTTTTGGAATTCTATCTTGGTGCTATAAGCTAATACTGACCTTTCTTCATAAACAGCCTCACTTAACACTGTGCAGAAGTCACTGTGGTTTGCACATTTAATGACCTTTTATGTTAAAATGAGGTCTATGTCCCCATGTTCTAACCTGTCAAAATAGAACATTCTTGGTGAATTAGGAATATTCTCACAGATTTGTTTTGGTTTTCAAGTCATTTTAAGATATGCTATTTTATCACATAAGAATTTAGTGTGTCCTAGAAAATCATACTGTTTTCACAGTGATACTAAAGGCACAGTGTGATTTGATATTTGATTTAGATTTTCCTCATGATATTCCACATGATCTAGAGCTGCTTCTTCAAGTCACTTGCTGCTAAGTACATCAGTCCTTTCTTTGGCAGTAATGAGGAAAACAATACTTAAAAATGTTTGGGAGAGAAATACACATATGTGATTTCTGTTATACTTTCTTACATGCTATAGATGGTGTGAAAGATAGTCTACCAGAATAAAGATGGTACCTTTTTACATCAGCAGGGTGGTATAGCAAAGTGATTAAGCTATGGACTCTCAGGTCCAATTACAGGGATTTGAACCTCAGCTCTGCTGCCTGCCTACTTTGTGACCTTGGCAAGATCAGTTCCTTCTTCTTTGTGTGCCCTGCCTCCTCACTGAGAGAGTGCAGATAATAGCAGGTTCTTCTCTTACTATGTTAATTGAAATATTTGCTGAAAAAAATAAATGTATATATATATATATATATATATATATATATATATATATATTTATATATAGCATTTACAACAGTTTTGACACATAATAGATGTGAATGTAAGAGTTAGCCATTTTTATACAAATATGTAAAGATGACCAATAAACTCTATTTAAGTGTTAGATGATTTTAAAAATAAGTTAGTCTATCCTTAGTTTAGAATAAGGCTTTCTATAGAATTTATTATATATGTATATGTATATAATTTTATTTATTTATTTATTTATTTATTTATTTATTTTTGCAGCACCAAGGGCCTCACACATACTAGGCACATGCTCTACCACTGAGCTGAACCCCAGTCCTTTTTTAATTTTGAAACAGGGCCTCATGAAGTTGCAAAGGCTGCCTCTTGCCTCAAACTCACAATCCTCCTGCCTTAGCCCCTGAATTTCTGGGATTATAGGCATGTGCCATGGAGCCTGGCTTAGCATTTATGCTTATCTTTATCTTAAGAAAGCCCTGACTAGAGTCACTGACATTCCTTCTGTCCTCTTATATCAAACCTACATAGCAACCAATAAGTCCTCTAACATTAGCCCATCTGTGAGGATACTCTTCTATCTATAGATGGAAATGTACACTAAGTATTTTGTAGATTGAATAAATACCATGTCTCTCACACACCCACCTGTTTTCTCTCTTCTTTCCTTTCTTTTTTTTTTTTTTTTTTTTTTTTTTGGCTAATTATATGTCAGCCCTACTGTGATAATGAAATACCACCTTACCTTAAATGTTACTGACTTCATAATGGCTTTGAACACAATCAGTGAATACTAAGGAAAAAATAATACTAATAATACATAAGAAATCCTTGAAATCATTTGATGCTAAAATGTGTCTTCACACTAGAAAAGGTTAGGGAAATATGACCATTCATTCATTTATTCAAAATCTATATTGAGTGCCTACTAGAGGCCTGGCACTATTCTAGAAGCTGGCAAAGAGCTTCTGAAGACTAGTCGTTGAACTCTTAGATACTATGTTCTAGTGAGAGGGGACAATGAATAGAAATCTCATGGAAGAAGGCCTTGCTGAGGAGATGGTAACTGAGCTGTGATACAGCTAATTTGGGAGAAGAGAATTCCATGCCAACAGAACAGCAAAAGCAAAAGCAAAAGCCTTGAGGTAGGAATGTGATATGTTTGAGAAAGAGAGTATCAGCTAAGACCTTGGGAGATGGGAAAGAGGGGTGCCACTAGGCAGAATAGAAAGCTATTGCACTGGGATGGCATCGTCACATTTGGTTTTTAAACAGTTTGCTTGGCTGCCATGTGGAGAACCAAGTGTAGAAGAGCCTAAATGGGCCCAGGAAGACCTGTTAAGAGCTACCAGCTGTAGTGCAGACAAGTGTTTGGGACTAGAATGTGGCAGTGACATATAAGCAGGAAGATTTGCCATTCATGTGGGTGCTAGAAACTGCAGGACTTGCTGATAGTTGGGATGTAGGTGGGAAGCTACCCAGGAAAGGTCAAAGAAGTACATATATTAAGATCTTGCTCAAGTCTTGCCTTCATAGTGAAACCATTCTCCAGCCGTTCTAACTCACTTTCATCTCTCCTGCTGCTGTTGTAGTTGTTTGTTGAATTCATAATATGTCCAAAGCGTGGCTCCAGGTGCTTAGAATATATTAGTGAACAAAACAAAGATCCCTGACCATGTGGAAGTTATATTCTGTACTGTACTACTATTATATCTGTGTTAATTTCCACCAAATTTTGTATGTCTTTGTATTAGTTTGTAATTGTTTCAGATATATTATTTTTGTACTCCAAATACTCACCTTCCCTACAACCAGAGACCTCACTTTTCAGTTTACCGTAACGTCTAGCTCAATAAGAGGGAAAGCTAAAGTAACAGTGAAAATATGTCTTCATCATAGATAACTTGTATATAGCCTTGCCCGCTTTACATATGAAAATTTGTGAAAATCCAAAATTGTAATTCAGATCATTAGTATAGCAGTCATTTTTCCAATAAAAAGGGGATTGTTTATTCACTCGAGTTATTTTGAAATAATAGACTGTTCTAATGAATGTAATTAAAAGTTTATCAAGAGATCATTATGTATTTGTCAGGGGGGTTCAGGAAAAGGAATTGAAGCTGAAGTATCAGAAGCCATAGTCAATTAAAAATTAATCCAAAATGAAGACAAAGAATCTGAAATGTGAAATTTTAAGTGAAAAAGGAAATGATTTATGATTTCCAAAAACTCAAATATGTAAACTTTATAGAATTCCATTTTCTAAATTCACAATTTATAATCAATTATAAATTGATTCTTTCACCAGACCACATTTATGCTTGCAAAGTAACCATCTGAATACACAAGAAAATTGACTTCTGTTTATAGCTTTCTAAGTATGTCTTAAAATATAAAGAATAAAAGAAAAATCATGGTTTTACACTGCAAGGAAGACTGAGCATCTTCATAAATACTAGGATATTGACTTCTTTTCAAGACTCTTTATAATAACATTGGCATTGAGGTTCTATTGCTAGCTTCATGCCCTACCTCATACAGCCATCCTGTAGGTTAGTTAAGCTTTTGTGAACTATCTAGAGATCTAATGATCACTTACAATATTGTTTCCCTGGGAAATGCTTTTGAGTTCTGGAATACTGACTTTTAAACCAAGGTTAAGAAAGTACCCAGTTGTAAGGGGTCCTGTTAAACTTGTTTCTATAATTCTTACAGTCCATGTACTTTTTGAAGATGATCATAATTATCAATGGGAAATAAAACTTGAAATCAACAGTATCATTCTAAAAAATGTAAGCAAGCGTTCTTCCTTTTACCTCATCATCCTTTCCATGCAGTCATTGAGTACCTTCTGGGGCAAGGCACTAGACAAATAGCACTAAGTCTAGTCTCTAACCCAGAAGAACTTAGAGCTCCTTAGGGAAAAAGACACCCATACAATATTACACCATCAGATGTCTTAAGTATTCTAATAGAGATGTAAATAAAATGTATATAATATGTTCAGGGGAAAGCAAGATACTTTCTTCTGAGGGAAGAGAGAAATCATTCTAGAAGAAATGACATCTAAAATCCTACTTGAAAATGGAGAGAATTTGAAAGGGGACAGAAAGGGAAGAGCGTCCTGGAAGCCATGATATGAACCAAGTGATAGAACTCAAGAAAATGTGTATGTACAAGAAACAGCTAGTGCTTCATGCAATCAACATTTCTAGAGCAACAACCAGGTGTCAGACACTGCATAAAGGGCCAGAGGCAGGAGAAAAATAAAATATAAATAAATAGGCCTTGGCTTTGAGGGAGAATTCTGTTTAAAAATTTTTATTAAAAGCAAATGACAAAATGGTCTTCAGTTAAGTTTGAGGATGGTGATGAATGCTGAAATGAAGCATTGGTATTGGATTCAGCAGTGATGACTTTAGTGACATGATAATAGTGCTTATTGTTTACTAAATCCTTCAATGTGTTAGGCATTGTGGTAAGAATTTACAGGCATTATTGCCTTAGGTCTCCTCAGGAGATATGATTACTATTTTATTCATACTTTCCAGCTGAGAAAATTGGGGCTTAACCAGTCAATTAATTCATGTCATGTTCTGCTAGTAAGTAGCAGAGTGAAGATTTGAACAGGTATATTGAATTCCAGAGCCTATAACTCACTAAAGGAAGCCATGGAAAACATTTAAATAGAAAAATGAATGATTCAAGCTGTTCTTCATAATTCTCTTAACTACTATTGAACACATGATTAAAAATTGTGTTAGTAACCAGCTAACATGGATAACAGTGAAGGTAATGGTAATGAATATGAAAGGGGAAGGAGGTGACAGATGAAAATAACTAACTTAATTCAGGAACTAGGAAGAGGGAGAAGCCAAACACAGCTTCAAGTTTCCATGTCTGTGTCACTGGAAGACTTGTGTTTCCAGGCAGTGAGACAGAGGCCACTGTGAGAACTTTCTTTAGGGAGTGAGGAGGGTTTAGGGTGAGGAAACTGGGATGACTAATTTGTATAAGTCGAAGTTGAGGCACCACTGTGATACTAGTGGGAGAGATCCAGCAGGTAGCTGGAAATATAGAAGTTGAACTCAGAAAAGGGATGATTTAGGTATGAGATTATATCCTACTAATGGTAAAGAGGTCAAGAAGAACTGATGAAGGCCTTTTAACCCATAGCTTTATTAGGCTGGAGAAATCTGAAGCCATAACACAGCATTTGTGATGTGAACGGATCATAAAAAAATGAAAAGGGGAATGTAGGCTGTGCTAAAAGGAGCTAAAGATTAAGAGAAAGGAAAGAATATTTAGTAAACTAGAAAGTAAGTAGGAGTGCAATAGATTTTTTTTTCTTTAAGAATGCAGTGGCTGAAGAAAGATGGCATGTGATAGAATAAGATCTTGGGGTGGGTAAGGCTTCACTAACTCCAGGTGATGATTTAGACAGGTAATGGATGTCTAGTGCCTCTTCCAGATCCATCCAAATTATTCTTATCTTCAGATGACCACTTACATGCCACTTCTCTCTGCTGAGACTTTCTCTCTCCCATAGGTTCCCCCATGGAGGCTTAATGTTCCTTATCCCATTCTTACATTGCTCTTAGTGTATGAATACATCACTGACCAATGGTTTTCAAACATCTGCATCCTTCAGGTCACCTAGGGGACTTGTTAAAGCACACATTGCTATTCCCTGGGCCCTACCCCCAGAGTGTGTGATTTGGTAGGTCTGGGATGGGGCCTGGGAAATTGTTTTTCTTAAAAATTCTCCAGAGATGCTAATATACCTTGTCTCAAGCACATACTTTGTGTACTCTGTAATGAAACTAAGAATAAATGAGAGGTACAAATAAAAAGCTTGAGAGTTTGAGGATGCACTAGCATGCCAGACCTGCCAATATTGTAGAAAAATACTCCAAGAATCAGGCATGATTTAAGGATAGGAAAAAAAGAATGGAACACTTTGCCTCATTCCATGAAAGAAAGATACACTGAAGAAGGCATCAACACAATATCTACTGAGCAAAGATTTCTTAGGGGAGACCTAGCATAGGTGAAAATTTAATTTAAAATGCAAAAACCACAATGATGACTATAATTTTATTTTAACCATGAAAAGCTAAACATTATGTGAGTAAGAAGTACACAATTGTTATTTGGGGGAAAATAAGTATAGAGCTAGCATACCGTGTTCCATTTTGAATGCTGTTTTGTTATTATTCATAACTGAGCTCTTTGGGCCTGAAAAAATGTACCATTTCTAAGAGCTGGTTTTATAATTACCGCTTTGATTACTGCATCTAATTACTCACTTAGGTTTACGTGTCCCTGATTGTTACTGTGCACATCTGACATAAGCAGATATACCAATCTCTGAATTTGGGTAGGTATAATTTGTTCTGTATGTCACTAAAGTGTTGGCTGTGGTTGGCAATTGTACTAAATTGCACAAACAAAGGTGAAAATCCTTCCTGATGTTTGCAAACATCAGTCATTTTAAGTTTCTTTCATTCAGTTAAATGCCCACTAAGCTAAATTGTTGGTATCTATGAGGATCAGCAAAACAACCTCCCAGTCATAGTCACACATGGGCATATCAAAATCCTTATTCTGACCACATGGTCACATGCCATTGGATGGAAAGTAAAATTCATCAGATATAACAGTAAATAGTGTACATTTGAATTCCAAGCTTATACAGCTGCTAATTTCACCATGATAATTCCCGCATATAAACTGAAATTAGGTTTTTGAATTGAGATGCATAAAGATCTCCATGAATGTTATCAACATCAAACTGTCATCTGCTTTAGTTGTTTTTGATTATATGCTCTGGATCTTTATTTAAAACCCAAAATTCCATAGGAAAGGAAATAATTTTTTCAGGCTTAATAGTATGCAAATAAACTATTCTGTACTAGCAGAATATAAATAAGGTTCATTTTGAGAAGAGATTTCTCTTTGAATAAAGAGCAATTTTAAAATAGAAGTTTAGCTACCCACTTAGAAAAATAAAACAATCTCTTAAAATGTACGTGATACTGAAAATTCCAAATTCTTATAATAAATATATAATTTAAGAATTGAATTGTTTTGTTGAAAGAGAGAGGCAGGTGTCTAATTTCTTGATTGCACTTTTACCATGGCAGAATGGAAGTTTTTGAGTACCTGGGAGATACTCAGAAAACTTTCATGAAAGAAAGTAATTGTCAGTCTTTTAGGATATATTTGGTTCAGTGTTGTCGGAAGGCAGGCTGCCCTCTCCCTGGAATCAGGTTGCAAACACTCTCTTCAATAGTAATTAGAGCTAAGCAGCAATTACAGGAAGTATGACTTGTTCAGATGCACTGCCTGTTAGCTGTCTTCTAGCACCACATTTCACAGGAGCACCAGGTGAAATGATGGAATTATTTATCTCTAAATGTAAGAGCTTGTTCAGTGCTTGAATGCAGAAGTGAACGTGGACCGTAATCCTAAAAGCGAAGGTAAGCATTGGTGACTGATCAGCATTTACACCTCAGGGAACTTTTCCCTGAAGTGTGTGGCAGAAATATAAAATACTGTAGTTTAAATCAATTCCAGAAAAAGAGAAAATTCTCAGAATTAGGACAAATAGAATTTGCTAATTTCAGGACTTCCTTGTTTGATATTGCTTTGGTACTTCTATGCTGCTTGTATGTGAATTGTATTATTAAGACATTTTGCTAAATATAATGATGTGACTACTTCCCCACATTTCCTTTGTCTTTACAAGCTACCATTCCCTTTTCTTTTGAAGTTTGCCTCAAAATAATTATTAGTTAAAAATGTTTGTGTTTAATCCAAGTATGCTAGAATCCTTTTTTTCTCTTCCCTTAATAAAGTATATTTAAGCTGATGACAAAGTATAAAGTATATTTAAGCTGATGATCATATGTGTCCAAGAATCCACATTCAGATTGACAGAATAATGGCCTGTTATAAAACTGAGTGACATGGGTGATTTGCACTCTTGACATGTGATTTTTTTATGATCCACATTTCAAGCTGTAATGTTCCATCTAGTTCAAGTCAAAACTCAGTGGCTTCATGTTTATTTAGACTCTTGGGCATAGAAATCTCTCTGGAAACCAGGTAAGTTTAGCTCCTCTCAAGGGAATAGTGGTTGTTATAAGAGTAGATTTTGTCTTTCATGTGTACAGAATAGGTGCTTGTGAAATTCTCTCTTATGAATTTTAATGTTATTTTGTTTTTCTCATCTAAAAAATCCTTTTTCTCATCTAAAAACTCAATTTTTCCACTTACAAAACATTACTAAATGTTATTGTTAGGAGAAGACTTAGAAACTCTTGGCCCTGGAAAGGTGTTTTTATCTCAGAGTCCCCAGTGGAATTCTAGGTAGTGTGGAAAATATGGAAAGAACATCAGCTTCTCTTATTCTGCCTCATTGGTGGATTATAGGTGTAAATACTGAGGGTTCAATGAACGTTCTTGCAAAAAAATGGGTAGGTTAAACTCAAAGAGCATTTATTTTTCCAAGGTCCTTGAGACTCTGCAATGTGTAACCTCTTACCAGAAAATGTTTCTTGGTACGGTTATTATAATACTACACCAAGTTGGAAGAATTTTTTTCTACTCCAGTGTCCACCGTTAGCTTCATTTTGTATGTTTTCTTAGTCATGGAATTATTTTTTCCTATGAATCATTCTCTTCATCAGAAAAACATGAGATAATTGTAAGCCATGTTCAGAAAACAACTCGTGGTTGTTGTTGTTGTTGTTGTTAGGTGCCATCAAGTTGTGTCCGACTCATAGTGACCCTCATAGGGTTTTCAATGGCTGATTGTTTTTCAGGATTGCCTTGGAAGTGGATTGCCACATCCTTTTCCCAGAAAACAACTTCCTACCTGTAAAATGGTCTGGGATTTAGCTCAGTGGGTAGAGGGCTGCGCTGCAGTCTCTGAGGTCCGGAGTTCAATTCCCAGCACCGCAAAAATGGGAGAAGGGCCTGGCAATCCACTCCCATGGCAATCCCGAAACAGTCGGCCACTGAAAACCCTATGACAGTCGCTATGAGTCGGATACTGACTCGATGGCACCTAACAACAACAACAACCTGTAAAATATATGTAAGAGGACTACTTAATATGTGTAGAAGCACCCTGTGCTCTCCAGTGAAAAGGCATAGTATTTGTATCACCCAGAATACAATGCTGAATTTCTATAAAAATATACCATAAAACTTTATGGTACATTTATAACTTGTCCCACTCTATCACATGTACAGCAGATACCATTGTGGGAAAACATATACAAACAGCCCTTAGAAACCAGACATGGTGTTGCATACCTATAATCCCAACACTAGAGAGGCTGAAGCAGAAGGATCACAAGTTTGAAGCCAGAGAGGGTTACACAGTGAATATAAGGCCAAACTGGGATAAATAGTAAGACCTTGTCCAAAAATAAAAACATAAATAAGTAAAAGAGTAAAAGAAAAGAAAACAAAAAAGTCCTCAGTTGTTACAACTGAGACATAAGCAAAGATATGGCCTAATTTAATTGTTACATCTTGTCTTGTTCCTTGCATAACCTTTCTCTTAATATTTTGATTTATAGAAACGAATAATGAAAACAAAATTAATACAATGTAGCTGCAAAACAAGGCAAATGACAAATTTTATGAGTACCTCTTAGTTCCCCAGCAGTGAACAACAGACACAGAGCTGAAGAGACAAGGGAGATAGACCCAGCCCACACAGAGAAACAGAGGAAGACAGAGACAGGTACCCAAGCCATGAGAAAGACAGGAGAGATGAAAAGCAGAAAAGATAGGGGAGAGAGGAGGGGTGAGGAGGGAGTGTTAGAGGAAGGGCACAGAGAAACACAAATCAATCAAAGTTTGAAAATATGTAGAGATTATGCAATTTTGGAACTTTGGATTCTTTCTGCATTTCCTTTAACTGGAAACATGCTTTGTGCAATCATATACATAGACGACCAGGTCCATTTTTATGAATTGTTTTCTTTCTATTGGTCTCCTGTCAAAGCAAAAGGTGCTTAAAAGGCTGTTTGAAGTTCAGAAAAGACCAAGAGTCAAAACAAATGTTCTAAAGGAAAACATTTCCATTCCTTCCCTGACTTATAAAATCAATCACTGAAAAGGGGAAAAATGAGTGCTATGATTAAATTTTTTACTTTCAATTGTTGTTAGGTGCTGTTAAGTCAGTGTCTGACTCATAGCGACCCTATGTACAACAGATGAAACACTATTGTCATGCTTCTCTGTTATACACAGGGTTTTCAGTGACTGATCGTTTTTGGGGAATGTGTTGCCAGGTCGTCTCCCAAGCCTCCAGGGCCTGCTGTTCCCAAGCAGTCTCCCATCCAAGCACTAACCAGGCCCGATCCTGCTTAGCTTCCGAGATCTGATGGGATTGGACTTCACAATGGTACAGCTGCAGGCTTACTTTCAATAGGATTCCTTATTTAAAAATCATTATGGCTTTGAATTTTGGTGCTTATTGGGGAAGTAAGGGGCAATCTTTTGGGAAGTCAAAAAATTCCATGTAAGGAGTATTATTTAGCATTAAAAAAGAACATCCTGCCACTTGTAACAACATGGATAAAACTGAAGAAGATTTTGTTAAGTGAAATAAGCCAAACACAGAATAATACTGCATGATTTCACTTACATATGGAATCTTTAAAAAAAAAAGTTGAATTCATAGAAACAGAATAGGAAGTTGGGTACTCAAATGGGAGGAGAGTACACAGAAAGATGCAGATCAAAGGGTACCAAGTTGCAATTACATAGAATGAACAAATCTAGAGATCTAGAGATTTAAAGTACGGCATGAAGACTGTAATTAATAATATTGTTTTTCTGGAACAAAGTCAGCATAATAGTACGAGAGAAACATGATACACCAGGGCAGGGACAATCACTTATGATGGATCACTTCCAGTGTAGAAAATCCCTGATTATTTACTACAAGGCCTTATCTGATGTTGTTCTGCCCATCACTAGTGCCCCAGAAGCTGCCTGCATGACTGAAACAAGTAGCATCAATTTCTAGGATGTCAGAACTATGGCAGAGTGCCAAGATGCCAAGACAGGCATTGGCCCAATCTGCTAAATATCTATTAAAGACACTTTGGAGTATAAGCATCCCCCAGGTCACAAGACACTCCATGTTTCTCAGGATAATGGTGATGTCCCATTGTCTCCCAGTTGCCCAGCTCATGCATTTGAAGGAGTTAGATGTTCTGCCTAAGTTGTTCTTACTCATACAATTTTTGTTCTGTTCTACTTTTGCCATACAATGAACAAAACAAAAGGGGAAAAAATATAGGTGATACTAGGACATTCCAAATAAAGAATTAGTGCTAGTTCTAGTCCACTCTGCAAAACGAAGACAGACTTACCACTTTTTTCCTCTCCAAATCCTCCTTCATCTTTTCCCCCATCTTAGCTCTGATATCACCTCATTATAATCTCTGCACAGTGCACACCCAAATAGTCAGATCAGGAACCCCCTACCAGACTTCTGCAGGGATAGAACAGTGGCTTTCATGATGCTTACATAGCAGCATGGGCTGCCAGGTGGGAGCTACCACTCCTACTCCTGGGTGAAAATGGCTTCGGTGATGACAGAGGACCAAGAATGGCCTCTTCTGCGATGGTTGCCATGATTGTAACCATCCAGTAGAATTGTTTCTGAATATTCTATAGTATATTATAGTTATGGTGGCCGTGAAAATACAAATACAGAAAGTATTACAAGCAGCTTTTACTATTTCTATTTATTTCCAAGTAAGTTATGCTTTCTGGGAGCCTATTATTTTTTTAAGTTTTATTTTATGATAGGCAACAGCTTTTGAATAGTTTTGAAGTGTTCAGTTAATATTTAACCTTAGGAAACCTCTTTTCTTTACCAAGGTTGGAGTAGAGGGCACTGGCCAAGTAAATATTAACTGTATTTCTTTTAACTGAGCAAGCTTAGGGGGAGGGTATATCTATTTGTTGTTCCCCCTCCCCCATTTGAGTTCTTAAATATAAATAGCCTAGACATTGAATGCAGGAATTGAAATTCTTTGAAACTAGGGGACAAAACATTTTTATGTCCTGGACTGAGGATTTATAGCAGTGGCTGGGCATTCTGACCCCCTCATTGCTGTATCTAGCCCCATTCAGAATGGCCCTTTGGGTGAGGATGGGCCCAAAGACAGAGCCAGAGGCCCAAAGGGCCCTGCTGCTTTGATCTGCTCCAATGGAAGGTCATTTGCCATTTCTTGGGCAAATATATCTTTTCAGATACCTTTTTTTTTTTTTTTTTTTTTTTCGGTACTAGGAGTTGAACCCAGGGCCTCACACTTGCATGCTTTGCAAGTGCTGGACCTCTGAGCTGTACCCCCAGCCCTTTTTTTTTTTTTTTTTTTTTTTTTTTTTTTTTTTACATTTTTTTGAGACAGGGTCTCACTAAGTTACACAGACTGCCTGTGGTCTTGAACTTGAGATCCTCCTGCTTCCATCTCCCAAGCCACTGGGATTACAGGAGTGCGCCACCATACCTGGCCTCAGGTACCATTTTTATTGCAAATGTTCCTCCTACTATGTGGCTATTTGAATTAGTCATATTGATTTAAGCACATAGTTAAAAAGTTTAATTTTAGTGGACTTTGTTGCTCTTTTTCCCACTGGGAATATGAAAAGAATTATTTGAAACAGGTGTTGCAAACAACCTTCTGCTGTTCTTTAAACTGGAGAGAAGTCTTGGCTCTTGGCACACTAGCTTTTCTTTCTTCTATCATCCATACTGACAAACCATTGAAATTAAAATCTCACTTAAAAAATGAATACTTTCAAGTTTCAGTAAAAGTTTAAAAAGAAAACAAACCAGATACTAATCTACTTACATTTTTTTAAAGAAGATAAGGAGCACAATATATGATTTTTATACATCTTTAATTGTGCCAAGTTAAATCTTCAAAACAATGACCCTGGGCCATGGGCTCTAGATTAGAGTCTACTACCAGTTAGGTACCGTTCCAAAATAGGTTCTCCTAGTCTTATTTTACTCATATAAAATGAATGGCAGATTCCTACATTATGTTGACGTCTAAAATTTTATAAAATACAATACCTCTAAGAATATTGATTGACTTAAGAAACAGAGTTTTCATCTTCCTATCTTTAGTCTATATTTTTAGGAAGTTTTCTAAAATAAGTTATAGTTCTTTGCTGACATTAGTTCTCTAGCATGCTGTGAAGAGAGAGCAGATAGTTGCTCTGTTTGTCACAGAAGGACTTTAGACCTCATGGAAGGGTCTTGATGCCATTGACAAGACTCACTGGGCAAGTGTAGCTCAGGACCATCTCTCTGTGTCTTTTTGCCAGAAAATTTCATCAGGCTCCTATGACCTCCCAATCCATTCTTGACCTCAGACAATTTTAGTAAAGCCCTGTCTGAAGATAATTTTGGCTTCTCTAAAGACTTAGTAATTTAGGATCTATCACATGACATTCCCTTTTGATAAGTCACGTGTATTAAAACTATTTAAAAACTTGAAAAAGCATTTATTAGAATCCTATTTTGTCCTCTTTAAGTTTCCTCTCTTGTATGGTTATTCTTAATACTATTGAGTTATAAGTTGAGAAACTACAATAAAGCAGAAATAAATTCACTTACCTAATTCAGTTTTAGCCATCTAAATTTACTTCTGAAATTCTCATTTTTTGATGTTGTTTTTTAAAAAGATTACAAATACTAAAGTATGTCGTGTTTAACCAAACTATAGTTTGTACTACATGGTAAATTAATGTCACCCATTTTTTAACATTTACATATAAGCAATTCAGTATGCAGGCAAGATTTACAGGTACAAATGAATCACCATTTGGCTGTGTTATGTGCCATGGTATCTGAAAAGCTATCTTAGTGAAGAATCCATCATCCATCATTCTGTGTAAAAGCTGAGATATTACTACTAAACCCAAAGGACATTGTGGCTTAAAATCTATCATGATGTGGCTTCACTGCTGTTTTCTGATGCAGCACTTCATTATTGCTTATGAACCTCAGTGTGGTACTCAGGAGGATTCTTCTGAAATGCAGTGTTCTGCCAGGCTGCTGAGGTGGTAGAAGCTCTGGGAGGTCTTTGGAGAGGAACCTGAGCTGCCCCCAAGGAGACTTGGGCACAGTACTGCCAATAGTTAAGATTTTATAGACTCAGAGTTCCAGACAAGCATTTTTCTGTTTGGCATCACTGGATTCTGTGTCAATCTCTTGTACTCACTTCTAAATTCAGCAAGGAAGCATCAGCACTATAGGAAACTTTTATCTGCTTACAAACCATCTTGAGCAAAATTAGGCTGACATAGAAAAAAAATTTTTTTAAATGTCACATCGACTATAATAATTTGGCAGAATTTGAAGATGTTCTTTTTATTGAGGAATTTTGCCTACCTTTTTTCAAAATATTTTATTAAAATTAACAGCACTAATCCAATTCTTAAAATTTCTCTTAATGTGTACAGAAAAGTGTCCGAAACCTACAGTTGAATAAATGTTCACAAACATATCATACTTGTGTAACTGGCCCCCATATAAAGAAAAGAACATCTCTAGCACCTTGGAAGACCCTCTTGTCCCCTATTCCGATGGTCATTCCATCCTCCACCCTTTCCTTAAGGATAGCTACTATCTTAACAGCACAGATTAGTTTGCCTAACTTTGTACTTTATATGAATTGTATTATATAGCATCTATTCCTTTTAGTTCTTTTTCTCAATGTTAAGTTTGTTGTGTGTAATTATATATCATTTGTTCTTGTTACTGTAGTCCATTATGTGCCTGTTATGTTATGTGAGGGGCTGGGATTTGGCTCAATCGGTAGAGCACTGAGCTGCAGTCTCTGAGGTCCTGAGTTCAATTCCCAGCACCGCACAAATAGGAGAAGGACCTGGCAATCCACTCCCAAGGCAATCCCGAAACAGTTAGCCATTGAAAACCCTATGAGGGTCGCTATGAGTCGGATACCAACTCAACGGCACCTAACAACAACATGTTATGTGAGATAAAATGATTTAATTTTTCTACTGTTGATGGGTAATTGGCTAATTTCCAGTTTGAGAATAGTATTGCTATGATCACTATACAATACCTACCATTTCTATTAGGTGTACACCTAGAAGCAAAATTGCTGAGTCATGGGGTATGTATCTATTAAGTTTAAGTAAATATTGCCAAACAGTTTTTCAATGTAGCTGTAACAATTTATTCTTTAGTATAGAGTTCTATTTGGTCCGTATTCTTTTCAACACTGACTAATCTCTATCTTCTTTGTAAATATTTTTGTGGGTAGTAGTGACATCTCATTGTAGTTGTAATTTGCATATTCCCAATGGCTAATAAGTTAATCATCTTTTGTGTGTTTATTGGCTATTTTAGTATCTACTATTGTGAAGTGTTCATTCAAGTCTTTTGCCCATTTTTCTAGTGCTTTCTCTTATTGGTGTGTGGGAGTTATTTATTGACAAAGGACTTGAATCTATATAGTAAATATCCATTCTGTGCATTGTCTTTTCATTCCCTTGAGGATTTTTTTGGTGAGGTACTTGGGAGTTGAACCCAGAGCCTCTCACATACTTTGTAGGGGTTCTACCACCTCCAGCTCATTTTTTTTTTAATCATGAGACATGGTCTTGCTACGTTACACAGGCTGCCTCTGGCCTCAAACTTGCAATCCTCTTGCCTCTGCCTCCAGAGTTGCTGGGATTTAAGGTGTAAGCTACTGCCCCTAGCCTCACTTTGATGAGGTCTTATTCCTACATTCTTATTCTTAATACAGCATATTCATCAATCATTTTCTTTCATGATTAGCATCTTTGGTTTTCTGGTCAAGAAATCTTTGCTGACTCTGGAGGCTGAGGCAGGAAGATCACAAGTTTGAGTCCAGAGGCAGCCTGTGCAAGTTAGCAAGACCCTGTCACAAAGTAGAGAACAGAGAATTATAAAGCGGTTGATGGTGTGACTCAATGGTAAAGCACTTGCATACCATATGTGAGGCTCCCCAAGGACTGCCAAAAAAAAAAAAAAAAAAAACCTTTACTTACTCCAAGATCACAAAGATGTTTTTTTTCCTTCTCATTATTTTACCTCCTAACACAGATCCCCAAGAATACCTTAAGAACCTAAAGCTTTTTAAAATTTAGTATGTTCTATTTTACTTGTGCTTTTTGGTTTATGCACCTCCCACTGACACCTCTCATATTCACCCCTCAAAACATTAGCCATTCCTCAAGGTCTATCCTAAAGGAACCTTATCTAGGAAAATATGGATGAACCCAACTACTAACCAGAGGCCATTTGTTTGTCACATGAACCTACTTAACATTTTGTTGATGACCCTTCCACATATCTTGCCTTTTATGGTATTAATAGAGTATTAAGTACTTTTGGTCTAGCTCAGTTGGTAGAGTGCTGCTCTGCACTTTCTAGGCCCCCAGCTCAATCCGTAGCACTGCAGGAAAAAAAAAAAGAGAAGGACCTGGGAACCCACTCCTGAAACAATCAGCTATTGAAAGCTCTATGAATAGCAGAGAAGCACTAACATTGTGCTGGGCATGGCACCGTGTTGGGGAGTGTTCTGTTCTGTTGTATATAGGGTCACCATGAATTGGACCCAAATCGATAGCATCTAACAACAACAAGCTCTTCTAGGATAAGGTATAGTGTGAGAGGAATAAGAGTAGTTAGTAACACAGTAACTGAAGCTTACAAAAAGCTAGCTGTGTGTCAGGTACATGGTTCAGCACTTTCCATAGAAAAATCTCCATTAGTATTCCTCCCAGTCCTATTATACTGGAAGTCATATTTTCCCTCAACTTATTGAAAAGAAAATAGAAGTATATGGAAATAAAATCATTTTTCCAAAGTCACACAAGAAAATTTGACCTAGAAGTCATTTGCTCTCTGTCTCTTGAGTTGGGGCTTTTATGATATAGAGAACAATGTCCTGAAGAACATACCACAGTGACATGGATGCCCCAGAAGCTTGAAGGTGGGGGGCAGAGGCACAGGCTTGATTCTGTGCTCAAAAAATTGAGGGAAGAAATTATATGCACCTAGATGTTCACAGTGTCCATTAGTATATTAAAAGCTCTGAGATATCTTACAGAAAAGAACATTTTAAACTTTGTTGAAGCCAGCTTTCTCTAAACGTATTTGATGACAGACAGAACATTTTATTCCTTTTCTCACCCCTGTGGTGCTAGGGATCAAACCCAAGGCTTTCTTCATGCTGAGCAAGCACACTACCACGAGCTACACTCTCAGCCCTGATGACAAAATCTTTTCATGTAACAATGTGACATGCAACCCACTTTATAGAATAATGATACAGGCTTTAGTCAGAGGAGCGGAAGTTTGGACCCACACTGTACCCCATACTGTGTGGTCTTAATCTCTCTAAATCTTACCTTTCTTATCTGTAAACAGAAATGGTAATACAAAATTCATAGTTGTATTATAATTTAATAAAATAAGGGGCACAAATACTTTACATAGTACCTAGCATGCAGTAGGGTCTCATTAAATGATAGTTTATTATTTTCTTATCCTCTCTTAAAAGTAAAATAAATTCTGTCTGACTCAGTTTATAATTCCTTTATCAGCACCATACCTTATTGGGCCCTTGTAAGTACTTACTGAATTAATAATACTATTGTTTGGAGAGGATTATTATTAGATAAGTACCAAACGTGCCAAAAAAAGTATACACCTTTTAAGAGGTGTGTGTTATCTATGTATTACTTTTCAAAGTTGAATTAAGTTGTAGGGATGACATTCACTCAAAAAATGGCATTAATCAAATGAATGCTAGCCCCACCACATGACAGACAGGACAATCAAAGAAAATGGCAGAAGCACGGTTGTCCTTAGAGGGCCACAATACTATTTTGAAGTGGTATTTGAAATTTGAGAACATTGTAGATGTACAGCAAAGGGGCATCAGTATACAACAGAGCCTCCAACATGTGTAACAATTGTACGCATGTGTAGTAAGTTTGTGACACGTGGTGCTGTGTGTGATGTGCACAAGGGAATACCCAGAGGCCTCGCACAGGCAACAAGTCCTGCTTCTTCTATATGGCAACTACTTTGAGCACCTCTTGTAATTGCAGAAGGCAGGTATGACTTGTATTCATCTTTCGTTGTCAGTAAATATTGATTGTTACAATTTTAATATAGTTTTTTCTTTCTTAAAATGTGTATGCATTTTTGACACCCTC
This sequence comes from Pedetes capensis, assembly GCA_007922755.1. Lineage (NCBI taxonomy): Eukaryota > Metazoa > Chordata > Mammalia > Rodentia > Pedetidae > Pedetes > Pedetes capensis. Next base: position 145,282 of record VMDO01002838.1, read on the forward strand.
TGTATACTCTAGAACTAGGTCTTATAGAGCATTAACAAATCTTATCTATTTTAATTATTTCAGTATCACATACTACATTAATGTCAAATAAGAATTTTAACTAATCCCCACATGTAAATGCTTGTATTCCTGTTTGCACGTTCAACATTTTAAATCACTTACTTTGATGATAAAATGCTGGCGAAAAATACTGGAGAATGTATCTATATACCTGGTGTGTTTTTAGCTATATAATTTAGTGACCATACCACGGTAGTAAAAACCAGAATTCAGAAGTCAAATTTCCTGAGTTGAATCCTGGCTCCTTCACGTGTAAACTTCACATGACATTAGGCTTGATCTCTCTATACTTCAGTTTCTCATCTATAAAATGGAGCTAAGAATAACAGTAATACCATATACCAAGACACTATGGCACATGTCTGTAACCCAGCACTCAGGAAACTGAGGCCAAAGGATCACAAGTTCAAGGCCAGAAGTGGCAGCCTTTGCAAGTTAGCAAGATTCTGTCTCAAAAAAAAAAAAAAAAAAAGGAAGGAAGAGGGGCTGGAGATGTGGCTTAATGGTAGAGCACTTTCCTAGCATGTGCAAAGACCTAGGTTTAACCTCCAAAATTATAAAAAATAAATTAATTAAATAAATAACAGAAAATAGTAATAACTTGTTTATTGGTTTACTGTGAGAATTAAATGGATATATATATATATGAACATATATGTATAGGCCTATATATGTGTATTCACATGTGTGCCCATGTGTAATAGTACTTAGTACATAGTGTGTGCTATAGAAATGTTATTTCTGTTATTACTCTGTGACCTGTTCAGAAGCAAAACTCTGTAAGTTCCATCCTTTATTCACATAGCCATTTCCTAGTGGTCACGCTTGATGGTCTTTGGGTAAATTATTTTCCTTTCATAGTAGATTAATGGAAGAATGGAAGAAGTGCAGGAGATGCTGGGTTGGTGATTGTCCTGCTAAGAGGAAAAGATCTATAATATGAGAGGCAACAATACTGAGAAAGCAATAAAATGAGAAAATTGAAATGCCACTCATTTTAATTTCTTTAAAGAAATCTTTGGAAATTCTATAATTGACATTGTCCCCCTTAATAAATTTTTATGATATGTTAAGTCTTTTTATTTCAGTCCTTGCTGAAAGGGACATATATAATAATGGCATAGGAAGAAACTAGCTCTGAATCATATAGAATAGATTTAATCTCCTTCTACAAATGCTGCTTCTTGCAGATTTCCTAACTCTGATGTATCCTCTAGGAGTAAGGTATTCTATTTGTTTCTGTTATGGTACATAAAGAAGAAACACCAGGAAGCCTCACAATTATGACCTAAAAGGGCCTTCATGATTATACTTCTAAAGGTCAAAGACTAAGGCAATAATTTTAAGTGTCACTTAGCCCTCAAATATAGTTTTATTGTGATGGACTATGACATAATCCATTGACATGATATGGTACCTATTATATTACAGAGGCAGTTGGCTGAAATAATGGCTTTTTTATGATCATAGTGGTGAGTCTTTCACATATTATTGGTTTCACAGGAAAGATGAATATAACTTGTATTTGTGGGAACTCAGAAAACTATACTCCAACAGATGATGCTTCAAAGTGCTGAATACTGTGAATGAAAGGAAATTGAAAGGCCTTAGAAGCTGACTTGGAATTAAGGTCTCTCTGACCTTGTTTCTCCTTCCCCACCTGGACTACAAAAGCACTCTCTCTGAAATTCCCTTATCTGACTAAGGAAGCTTCTTCCAAAAGAATCGTCTTAAACTCCCTCCCTGGAAATCTCCTCAGATACCAGGAAAGATTAACCACAAGAAAAGTTTATTGTTGTTAGATGTTCTGAGTGGGGTCCAACTCATAGTGACCGTCTTAGGGTTTTAAATGGCTGATTGTTTTCCAGATTGAGTGGACTGCCATGTCCTTCTCCTATTTTTGCAGTGCTGGGGATCAAACCCAGGTACTCAGAGAATGCAAAACAGCACTCTACCACTTAAGCTAACCCCCAGACCACAAGAAAAGCATAGAGACTAAAAGTTGACATCACTCCCAGACTCCCAAACCTCTTCTTCCCAGGGCAGCTCCAAGAGATTACCTTGTTATTGTTGTTAGGTGCTGTACAGTCAGTTCCAACACACAGTGACCCTCATAGGATTTTCAGTGGCTGATTGTTTTGGGATTACTTTGGGAGTGGATTGTCACATCCTTCTCCCAAGAGGTTACCTAGGGGCCTTTATCTGCTTAAAGACAACCTGTGTCTGTCCCTCACCTTCCAGTACTGTGGCTGCTACCTCCCCCAGAGCTGAGAGGAATGTAGCAGGCCATTGTCCATTTTCTAGGCTCATAAAATTATTTACTATCCCTCTAAAATTGCCTACACACTTCCTCTTTTCCTCCCTCCATGAAGAGGGTATTGATGCTTCCACCATCTGACCATTTCTTTGAGTTTTGTATTTTTATGGTTCCTGAGCTTATGCACATTTAATACATGTCTATGCATTTTCTCCTGTTAACCTGATTATTGTCAGTTTATTTCAGAAAACCATCAGAGGGTAGAGAGGAAATTTCCTCTTGCCCCTGCATATTTCACCATCAAAATAAAATGTATGGAAAGGCTTAATTGCATTCTTATAAGAGAGTATATTGACATGTAGAGTTGCCATGATGAGAGTGGTAACTGTTACATCTTTGGATTATGCATATTTGTGTATGCTTATATGTGTGTATAAATTCATGTGTGTATATTTAATTTTAGTACAAGGAGTTTCATATACATATGCTAAGTGATATAAAAAGCCTTATTATCAAATAAAGTGATGCCATATTATGATTTCATTCATTGTGATATTATTAAACTTTTTCCTATTCTTTGAAACAGAGCAACATACAGTAAGTATCTTACATAATATTACCAAATAGTTCTATAAAAGTCAAAGGTTTGTCCTATCCCATGAGAACAGCAATGTAAAGGGTATGCCTCTGCATTGAAATGCTCTCTTATTATATTTTCAGTCTTCTTTTTTTTTTTTTTTCCTCAGCAAGTCTTTGACTTTTAGAGAAATTAAGCATTTTCTTGCAGAGTGCAATACATTTGGGCCAAATTTCTGCTTGTAACTCCCACTGACTTTCAGGCACCCAGAGGTGAGGAGAAAGGTTTCCCAGCAGCAATAGCAATAGCAGCAAAATCCGGAATAAGATAACAGAGAGATCAAAGCATGAAATAACCTGTGCAAAAAAAGGAAAAAAAAATGCAATTTGTCTCCACTCATTTCCATTTGCAAAAACTTCCTTTGAAGCATCCGTCTTGGTGATGCAGTATTTAAAAAGTAGGTTTTAAAAGTGGAAACAGCAAGGTTGAGGTGAAAGAATTGACAAAAGCATAGTTTATATTTATTCAGATGATCCCCCAGTACTTTAAAACAATCTGTGTTTAACATGGCAAATTGTCTGTCATTAAAATGCTAATGAAATGGTAAACAGCTGCTAAGTTTTTTATGCTAATGAATGGTGGCAGCTAAGTTGTTCTCAAGCTTCATCTTTATTAGCATAGAGATGTGATTGGGTAAGGAGAACCATTGTGCATTCTGACCTCTGTTGATGGAGCAATCTGTTTATCAAGCTCCCTGTTGCATTCTATTTGATTTGAGTTTGTTAGCACAAAGTAACTCTCACTAGGCCCTCGGGGGACATGTATTACACAGTGTTATCAGAACCCCCATTGTGGACTTAGAGAAGGAACTTTGCTTCCCTTTGGGAGACCTACATGGCAAAACAATTAAAAATTTGTTCATCAAGCAGCTTGAATTGATCAAATCTGTATACTTACTCTTTGTACTTTAGACTGTTAATAATAATTATAGTGATAATAAATTAGAAAAGATCATTGATGCAATATAAGATATATGTCTAGCTTTCAATTTAGCTAAGATTTCGCTGCTCTGCAGTCTCTGAGGTCCTGAGTTCAATTCCCAGCTCCACAAAAATGGGAGAAGGACATGGCAATCCACTCCCAAGGCAACCCCGAAAAAATCAACCATTGAAAACCCTATAAGGGTCACTATGAGTCCGATATGACTCCAGACTCGTGGGCACCCAACAACAACAACAACAACAAGATTTTAAAATAAGTATTTTTTAATGTACTTCTGCAATGTGTGATATATTAATGTAATACATCATCTTGGATCTACAAGTACAGAAGTTAGCAATGAATGTAATGTTACCTAATTAGAAGAGTAATGTGTAATTAAATACCAGATGGTTATGTGCACTTCAGGCTGATCAAAGTAGTTACTTGGACATCAGAAAAAAAATTACTGTTTCACCTGCACTTTTGGCTGATTCTTTTTGTGCAAAGTCCTAATGAATGGGGCTGAGCTGAAGAATTCCTATTACTGATAATACTTCAAGCACCCATCTCCCCAGTCCCTCTCCCGTTTTTAGGATCAATGTAAATGAAATATAATAGCACATGAAACATAATGAACACTATTTTCAATAATGTCCTGGAATGATTTGAAATATAATGGAGGCTTTATTAAGGAAATTCATTACCAAAACATGTATCACTGAAATAGGAATTTTAAAGATTCTAGGACATTGTGCTAGGGATTGGTAAAAATTTTAATAATTGGAGCATTTTCTCATGCTATTTGTTTTCACTAAAGTCAGTGGGGATTTTAGTCATACAATTATTGTGTGATCCTATATAGGCAGGCCAGGAGAAATTAGAGCCCTCCTATATTGTTGGTGGTCATATAAAAGGATTAGTCCATTTGGAAATCAGTCTGGCAGTTACTCAAAAGATTGAACCATACGGTTACCATGTTGTTGTTGTTAGGTGCCAACAAGTTGGGTCCAACTCATAGCAGCCCCATGTACAACAGAACAAAACACTCCCAGACACTGTGCCCTGTACCCTATCTCTTTAATATTTAAGCCCATTGTTGCAGCCACTGTGTCAATCCATCAAGTTGAGGGTCTTCCTTTTTTTCATTGACCCGCCACTCTTCCTCCTGACAAAATGTCCAAAACACATAAGATGCAGTTACCATGTGACCCAAAAATTGCCAAAATTCCACTCATAAGTATATACCCAAGAGAATAGAAAACATATGTCCACACAAACAATTGTAAAGGAATATTCACAGCAGCATTATTGATAACAGCCAAAAATGGAAACAATTTAAATGCCCATGATGAATGAATTTGCAAAATGTGGGATATTCTTATAATTGAATAGTATTTGCCCATGAAAAGGCATAAAATTCTGTTGCTACAATATGAGTAAACCTTGTAAACATTATGTGAAATGAAAGAAGCCTGTCACAAAAGACCACACATTGTATGAGTTCATTTAAATGAAATGTCCAGGATAGATAAATCTATGAAGATGGAAAATATAGCAATAGTTGCCAAAAGCTAGAGGAAATGGGGAGTGACTACTAATTGGTACAGAATTTCTTTTGGAGGTCATGAAAATGTTCTCAAATTGATTGTGGTGATGGTTGCATAACTCTGTGAATATGCTAAAAAGTATTGGATTTTACACTTTAAGAGGGTGAATTGTCCAGAATGTGAATTATATCTCAATAAAGCTGTTATATTTGGGGGGGGGGGGAAGCATGCCAGGGCTTCTGTCCCAGAGAGACACCTACATCAGCAGGTGTATATCTACACCATAGGAAAGCTACATGCTAGAGAATGCTTATTACTGGTGGGGAGCATTTTAAATCACTTACTCTGTATTAAACCAAATATCTGCATATTCGACAGCTAATGTAACTGTTAAAAGGGATACTTGCTAAAAGAGTGTAAAGCTCGTTAGAAATAAAATATGAAGACAACACAGTCCCAATTACTTCCTGTCCTTGTCCACAGCCAGCTATAATCATCCTTTTCAGATTTTCTAACTGTACAATGTCTAGACTGCCTATTTCCCTAAAAGTAAGAGCAACGTTCAGTTCATTTTTAAAGAAAACAAATTGAGTCATAACGTCCTTGAGAGCAGACAGTAACTGTAAAAGTCCAAGTTTTCTTCCTCTTGTAAAAACCCTATAATTATCTCAGATTTGCATAAAACATGCCTAGTAGCCTTTTACTCTGAATAGTAAAGAGCATCTGGCTTCAAGAGGCCCCTCCTCTAGCCTCTCATTTTTGGCTTGTCAAAGGCAAAGGGTTGGACACCAGGCCATTCTCATTTTGCCCCACCTGCCAGTAGAATCTGTGTACTGTGTGTCTCAGCTGAGTCTGAGCAGCCCTTGGCTCCTGCACAGGGAAGTGTTCTGCATCACTGTATTAGGCAATGAGGAAAAAGATCCTTTTAAACTGTATTTGCTGCTCCTGTGCCACTTGCTTGCTTTCAGTGTGACCCTGTTTGTTGTAGGTTGCAGCTCAGTGGTCTTGTTTTTCCACTGTAAGTTTGAGAGATAGATGGATGTGAGTGAGTGATTGAATTCATTTTTGTTTTCCTCTTGGCAGGCAGTACATGCCATACTACTACGCTTCCTGCCCTTGTGCGCACACCTACCCTGATGATGCAGCCGTCACTGGATATCAAACCATTTATGTCTTTTCCAGTGGACAGCAGTTCTGCTGTGGGGCTCTTCCCCAATTTTAACACAGTGAGTAAATGTGTCTCTATTTTATTTGTGCCTCCTCAATCTCTTTCTTTCACTGTATTTGTAAATAGGCAATTGATGTAGTCTGTTTCCAAAGTGTGTAATTTTGGATCATATATTGGTTATACTGCTAAACTGTGCTGTGGAATTATCATGCTTCACCCATGGGAGTCAGTTCAAACAATAGCCAGCATATTTATTTTACAAAAGTCTTCACAGATGACTCTTTACCTGTTGCATTACACAATTTTGATTGACTTCTTAGTGACCTTAAAACCTATATTATTTCTGGGATGCTGTTCATACATGCTCAAAAACACAATTTAGAGATAATCAAGCCACACTGATATTCCCCAGCTACTAGAAAGAGAATTTTTAAAATAATGACTACAGGCTCTATCTCTCTGGGAGCCTTTCTATTTAGGAGATGTTTCAGATAACACATGACTTCTACACAAACAGAATTTTGATTTGGGGATTTTTGTGGATTACATGAATCTGGCCCTTAGCAAAAAGAAAGGTACTAATTTAAATATATATTAGTTATCTGCGTGATACTTAGATATTCTCTTTACTATTAGTCAGTTACCCATAATTATCAATGTTCTTTAGTTGGGTTGGCCAACTTTCTTTTATTTGAATGGAAGACATTTTGTAGGCATGCCAAGCTGAATATGATATCTTTCAACTACATCATTCCACATAAAATCAGTTTATAGGCAGATCCTAAACTTACGGTAAGAGAAAGTTAAACAGTTCAGGGGATGGCATGAATAATGTCTGTTCTGTTGATAAATGCAGTTAGTCAGAGCATGATGGTTTACATGAATGAAAGAGCATTATAAATGCTGCCATAATCAAAAGAAAGAATTACATTATCAACACCACCAGACAGCACACATTTGAAGTACTGCCAAATGTTTCCTTTTGCAAACTTATCTTCTGTATGAAGTGAAAACAGCAAAAGGATTTTTCCTCAAGGGTCATAAATAAAATCTGCTGACAGGCCTTCTGTTGGGGCTTAGTCTTGTAAGGTAATTAAGGGGTAGAGAATCAGCCAAAGTTTTAAAGAGCACTGGTTTTGAGTCAGTGAGTAAACAGTTGAATGTTTTTGTCTTCTTTGAGTTTTTCAGTGACAAGTCAAACATTTAAAAAAAAAAAAAAAGACATGAAAGGTGAGCATTGTTTCTAGCCCAGTGGAGCAGCTCTGTAGGATAAATCATGTCAGTCTTGGACACATTAATCCAAAAGAAGTGGGAGTGACCCTCCCAAAGCACCATGTAGGACCATTTCAGAGAGCTTGAGTTCAAAAATGCCCATTGTATCCTCTATCAAAACATTGGTGATACATTCTAAATATAACTGATTTCAGCTATACTTCTTAGACTACTAGGTGTTGTATTTTGATTAATGAGCATTTGGAAGCCGACATTTGTAGACACTGCATGACTCCAGGCACTGTTATGAAGCAGCATGGGTGATGTGGGCAGGAATAAGTTGCACCTCTCTGTGTTTTCTTGTAATGCAAATAATGTATGAATATTTATTTCAGAGATACAGATAGAACATTAGCACTAAGCTAGGGATGGTGGCACATGCCTGCGATTCCAGCAACTCCGGAGACAGAGGAAGGAAGATCACAAGTTCGAGGCCAGAAGCAGCCTGTGCAACTTTGCAAGACCCTGACTCAAAATAAAAGAAAAAAAAATGGTCTGGGGGTGCAGCGCAGTGGTAGAGCATTTGCAAAATATGTAAAGGCCCTGCATTCAACCTCCAAGTACCACAGAAAAAAAAGAAAAAAGAAAAATAAATTGCCATTCAAGGCAAAATTAAAATGTCATCATTGCTATTCCTGAACATATTCTTACTCCTTTCCTGGAGGAAACTGCTGTCAGCAACTAATATTCACCCTTCTACCTCCTCCAAAAGTGTATTATGTACATACCTAATAGGTATCCAGTCACAGCTGTCTTTTCACAACTTTGATCTTTTGATCAGCACTGTCCTATAAGTCACTGCATTCAATTATCAGAATGTCTTACATATGCTCCTCTGTTGTTTTTGTTGTTGTTTTGTTTTGTTTTGTTAGTATTGAGGAGTTGAACCCAGGGCCTCACCTATGTCTTTTGCAAGCCATCAATCACTGAGTCACACCCGCCAGGCCATTTTTTACTTTGTATTTTGAGACAGATTCTCGCTAAAGTACTCAAGCTGCCTCTGGTCTTGAACCCACGATCCTCCTGCCTCCACCTGCCAAGTTGCTGGGATTAAAGGCATACACCACTGCACCCTGCTTGCCCTTCTGTTTTTAAGGGCTGTAAAATGAAAATGGAGAGAATACTTCCGGAAGAATTTTTTAAAATACAAGTAAAGTTTCATACTGGCTTATTAATGTTACATAGGAGTTACAGATGCACTAAGGTACCTTTTTGTTTGTTTATTGTACATACGAATTAATCCTGTGATACATTGTATTTGATGAAATCCAAAGAATAATTCTATTAATATAAGTTCATTTTTTCCTTCTTAGAAGAAAATAAATGTTTAACCTTCAAATAATGAAACTACCTGGTTATTAAGGTGAATAATAACTGCAAAGGACTACATGAAATAATCATCCTACTCTCTTTATTATATCCAAGTCATTTATTAGGCAGATAGTTCTTCTAGTAGTGCATGAAAAATTAAATCAACCCAAGTGGGACCCTCTGCCATCTTATAAAGAAATGAATTAGCCAAGCATGGTTGCACAAGCCTGTAATCCTACCACTTGGAAGGCTGAGGCAGGGTGATCTTTAGTTTGAGGCCAGACTAGGTTATATAGCAAGACTCTGTCAAAAAGAAGGAAGGAAGGAAGGAAGGAAGGAAGGAAGGAAGGAAGGAAGGAAGGGGGGAAGAAGGGAAGGAAGGAAGGAAGATAGGCTAATGAATTTATTAGGTTACCTAGGATTTTTCACTGAGTTGCAATTTAAATTACTCTATCCTTTTTTATATAAGCTTTTCCATTCTAGTATCCAACTTACTCAATATATTTCTTAGGGAAATTTTAGGAAAATATTATTATATATCACTACTAATAATTACCTGGTTTATCATATATTTGTGATGATTTATGTCATTCAGAGGAAGCATCTCAAAATATTTTAGGAGGCCATGTTTGCTATTTCTATTGTCTAGAAGAGGAAAGACAGAAAAGTAAGATCTGAGACTTGAATTATAATCTTCTAACTTTGAAACTCGTGTTTGGTTCTTCATATCATTGGTTCTTTTGGCCCATATCACCTCCAATTCATTCATTATGAACAAAGTTCAGTCAGAAACCTTTTCTTCTCTTTTCTGGAAGCATCATAGACAATTTTCTATAGAATCATTAAGTAAATAGAGGAAATGCTTTTTAGAATATGAAAAATAGATCTCTACACATAACATCCCTGAAGCAGAATGTGTTTAAAAGAGAACTATAATTTCTTCTTGGCAAATTTTTGAAGTATGTTGTGCTAATAGTCTACTTATTCTTTGAAAACCAAGGTGAATTCTACTGTGTCACTTTATTTTTAACTAGGGCTAATGTCACTAAAGCCTGCAGCTGTACCACTGTGGCATAATCTTAGAAGCTAAGCAGGGTTGGGCCTGGTTATTACTTGGATGGGAGACTGCCTAGGAACACCAGGTGCTGTAGGCTTGGGAGATGGACCCAGCAACCCACTCTCAAAAAAACAGCCATTGAAAACCCTATGAATAGCAGAGAGGCACTAACAATACTGTTCCTCCTGTTGTATGTAGGGTTGCTATGAGTTGGAGGCTGACTCAACAGCATCTAATAACAACAAAAATATTATTAAATGTAAGAAATGAGGTCTAACTTTATTGATTTTTTATCTGAATAATGACAGCACTCTGAGACCACAGCTGTAGGTTTGGAAACCCTTAAGATTTGCTACTTTCCATAAATTGATTTTAATATACATATACAGTAATGTTTTCCTCCTTCCTTTGTAGTGGAGTATGATATTACATAAGAAGCAATGAGAATTAAAATAGGATTTTTCTTTATTCCAAAATAAAATTAGTGACTTGTTCTATGCTAAGTTTACACAATGAAGAAATATGCTTCACAGCATTCATTTAGTGGTTGTCTTGCCTTATACTCTACAACTGCCAAAAATCTCTCAGTGCATATGTATAAAGAATAAGCAAGTAATTTGAGACTGTCAAAACAGAGTTATGAAGAGACACAATAAGGAAGCTAGGTTTTGGGTCATTAATGAATCATGATGGATTCTATACCAAGACGCATAACTGGAGCCTGATGATCTTACCTCAGTTGTACTTTATGGAGAGGCTGTTGAGTCACTCACAGGTAAAAGATGGTGCCAACCCAAACATAAATTTATTAAAGATTTTGACCTTCATGTACAAGACCTAATAGGCTTCTCTGCCTGGCTCCCCACTAATTCTCACTTCCACCGCTACCACCCCACCTTCCTCTGTTTGTCATTTTCAGTTCAACTCACAGATTCTTTCCTTCTCAGGAAGCCTTCTATCTGAAGTAAATTCTGTCCTCCATGTTTTCAAAATACCTCCAGATTGCCTCAGTGAGAGCAGTTGTGACTCCAAAGTGTACTTATCTGATGATCTGTCTTCTTCACTTGAGTGACAGGTCTTTGAGGACAAGGGCTATATCTTGTTCACTGTAGTATGTTTAGTGTCTGGTACAGATGCTCAATAAAAGTGTTTTGAAGGAAGGATAGGAGAAAAGGACAGGGGAAAAGTCCCTACAGCCTTGATTTTCAATGTTCATCCTCCCCCATCCCCAAAAGGAAGGCTTTATTAACATTATTGAGCTTCTGAGTGCCAGATAATAAACTCAAGAATTTACTATCATTTTTATTTTCCTGAGAATGATCATCTTTTTAAAATCAAAAGTCAGTAATTAGTTACCAACTTTTCTCCAGCTGTAGTACCCAGATTTCTCTGTGTGGATTATATGGAGACTTGTGCAATTGTCTGCTGCATACCTTATCCTATGCCCTAGACTTAAGAACTTTTATTTAGGAATCAGAGTTGCTAGTTACTGAATTTTATTAAAAATATGATGTGTACACTAATAGTAATGGACTTAGGAAAGAGGATAAACAAAGTAAGTAAAACAAAAATACCTGAGTGCCCAAGAAATGTGTAAGAGGATAGAATAAAGTACTTGCAAAAGGTCAGATAATAAAAGCAAGAAACATCAGCAAAGTAAAAAGTTACTGAACTTTATAGTATTCAAGAAATACCAGAAAGAAAATATTTTATATTACCTAGCAGAATAATGTTCATTGGTTTTTCTTTTTCTTTTAAATTTTCTTAATACTTTCTTAATTAATAGTCATTCTTTAATTATGTTACATAATGTTTTGGAAGCTGCCAAAATACACACACTTGTTTCTCCCATTAGAGTAAGTATCTCCTACCTCCTTTACTGGGCTGGGATTTAGCTCAGTTGGTAGAGTGCTGCACTGCAGTCTCTGAGGTCCCGAGTTCAATTCCCAGCACCACAAAAATGGGAGAAGGATGTGGCAACCCACTCCCAAGGCAATCCCGAAACAGTCAGCCATTGAAAACCCTATGAGGGTCGCTATGAGTCGGATACCGACTCGATGGCACCTAACAACAACAACA